>QJSC01005287.1:424014-597628 GCA_003697955.1 Calidris pygmaea | reverse complement strand
GGGGGGGGGTGGGTCGGGAACCCCACCGCCCCGCGGTTGTTTTTTTTATTTTGGTGGGGAGTGGGAGATCTTTCCTGGAGGTGTCGGGGAAAGGGGTGGCAAGAGGTGACCAGCCCCTCTTTAGGGAGGGAATTTGGTGGATAAACGGCGCTAATTTACAGCGGTTTATGGCTGGGCTGTCATGCCCACGGTGCGGGCATAAAACACGGGGAGCGCTCTGGTCCTTCCCTTCGTTATTTTTAGAGCGTGGAGGATAAACGCGTATCCCTCGCCTCGGCGCGAGGGCTGGCTTCCAGAGGAGATGATTTAATTTTGTTTATTTACCAAGCTGCACCTCCACTGTGTCACGCTCGCCAACCCCTTCTGCAACAGGAAAAGAATCAACATCCGAAGAACCGCAGGCAGGGCTGGCTGGAAAGCTCCTGGGTTCCTTTCCCCCCTTGCCTCTTTGTCTTCCAAATGCTGCATTGACCTGTTGTGGTTTGGTTCTCACCTCGGTGTTACCGCAGTGGCCCTTGGCGTGGCGTTTCTTGTGAGCCACAGGAGCTCCTCAGAGCAGAACCAGCCTCTGAAGGAACAGGTAGCTCACCCTGGTTGGCATTTACTCACATGAATCATAGAAGGGTTTGGGTTGGAAGGGATATTAAAAATCATCGAGTTCCAACCCCCCTGCCCTGGGCAGGGACACCTCCCACCAGACCAGGTTGCTCAAAGCCCCATCCAGCCTGGCCTTGAACCCCTCCAGGGATGAGGCAGCCACAGCTTCTCTGGGCAACCTGTTCCAGTGTCTCACCACCCCCATTGTGAAAGATTTCTTCCTGATATCTAAATCTCCCCTCTTTCAGTTTGAAGCCATTACCCCTCATCCTATCTCTGCATGCCCTTGTAAAAAGTCCCTTTCTAGCTTTCTTGTAGGCCCTCTTCAGGTACTGGAAGGCAGCTCTAAGGTCTCCCCGGAGCCTTCTCTTCTCCAGGCTGAACAACCCCAGCTCTCTCAGCCTGTCTTCGTAGAAGACGTGCTCCAGCCCTCTGATCATCTTCGTGGCCCTCTGCTGGACCCGTTCCAACAGGTCCATGTCCTTCTTGTGCTGAGGACTCCAAACCTGGAAGCAGTCCTGACAAGATATGAAGACTCATGGGATCAAAAAGAGACTTGTCCAACTACGGCGCTTCTCAGATAAGACTGAGAGTGCTGGTTTGTACTACGAATCAAGTTTCCTGATGGAGTTGTATTCGTGCATTTTTATTACCTATTGTTTCCCAAGTATTCAAGCAATCACAACTGCCATGAAGACACAGATACAAAAAGGTTTGTGAGTTTCAGTATAATTACTTAGATTTTTAATAAAGCGTAGCAGAAGTTCATAGCTAGTCATTTATTCCTCATCATTTGCCTTTCTCCTTTCTGAAAGAAAGTTTTGTGAACTCTAGTCGGGGAGAAGTAATGGTGATAACATAGCCCTGGGTGATAATTTCTTCACGATAAACAGTTAATCGTTGCAACGGACAGTTTGCAAACAAACTCCCCTGAGGGACACCTACATTTTAAGCAGGAATTGTGAACAACTGCTCTTTTCAAAACGAGGGCTTGCTCACCGACTATCTCTCGGCAGCGAGAAGCTGAAGCGGTATTTTGGAAATGAATAATCTGACAGAAGAAAACAACTACTGGAAAGAGTCCAGCGAAGGGCAACAAAGATGATGGAGGGATTGGAGCATCTCCCTTATGAAGAAAGACTGAGAGAGCTGGGACTCTTTAGTCTGGAGAAGAGAAGGCTGAGGGGAGACCTTATTAATGCTGACAAGGATCTCAAGGGTGGGTTGAAGGAGGAGGGAGCCGGGCTCTTTTCAGTGGTTCCCAGTGAGAGGACGAGGGGCAACGGGCACAAGTTGGAACATAAGAGGTTCCACTCAAATATGAGGAGAAACTTCTTCACGGTGAGGGTGGCAGAGCCCTGGAACAGGCTGCCCAGGGAGGGTGTGGAGTCCCCTTCTCTGGAGATTTTCAAGACCCGCCTGGATGCCGTCCTGAGTAACATGCTCTGACAAGCTCTAGGCAATCCTGCTTCAGCAGGGGAGTTGGACTAGATGATCTCTATGGTCCCTTCCAACTCTAAAAATTCAGTGAAATTCAGTGAAATAACACCTGCGTGTTGGCATGGCACGGGCTCCCTGAGAGCGGTGCCCGGGGGCGGCTGAGGGGCCAAGCGAAGTGCTGGAGAGCCATGGGCACCAGCCGCAGCGCTCAGCACGACCCCCCCGGCTGCCGGTGACATCCAGCACAGCAAAGCCACAAACATTCGGGATGTGATTAACCTCTCCGGTTTATGCCGGGGGGTTACGGAGGCGCCGCCGGCGACAGGACAGCCGCCCACACCCCACCGCTGTCTGTGGGCACTGCCTCACCTGGGCCAGGGTGGAATTTCCTCCCACCATCAGCTCTTTTTATTTCAGCGCAGATATGGAGAGCCGCTGGCTGCTTCAGTGGGCACGGGCCACCTCTGGTCATCTTCGTGGCCCTCTGTTATGGTTTGAGAAAACTCTTAACAATCTATTGTCGTTTAGACAATTATTCTCTCACCTGATGACCCCTCCCCACCCGGAAAAGGGAATCAGGGAACACAAAGAAACACAAGGGTTGAAATATAAATAGATTTAATAGACTGAGACTAAATAATTAACAATAATACTGAAGAACCAGTGTTAATCACGATACTAATATAATATATACAGGAGTTATACTCAGCCCATTCTCTCAGGGGGAAGCTGTGCGCTCCCAGCAGGGACAGCAAATGGCGGACACTGCCAGCGCAATGGCTTCAGGAGGAAGGGAAGGCCTCAGGGCTCTGGCACCGGGGCAAGGGGTTGTCTGGACCCGCCGCCATCAAGGGAGAGAGAGCTACGCAGCAAACTTTTCTCATTTATATTGAATGTGACGTTCATGGTATGAAATAATCCTGTTGGCCAGCCTGGGTCAAATGCCCAGGCCTTGCTCCTCCTTGTCCCTGCACCTGGCAAGGCTTGAAAACACTAAGACCTTGAATCCCACAGAGCCTGGCTGGCTATAAAGTAAATATTTTCACAAATTCAGACACTAGAGTCTTCTAAAAGTTCAATTTTCCCCAGCATTAGAAGAAAAGTTGGTCCTGTGTCTCTCAACCCACGACATCCTCCTCCGGACCCGTTCCAACAGGTCCGCGTCCTCCTTGTGCTGAGGACTCCAAAGGTGGATGCGGTCCTGACAAGATATAAAGCCTCGTGGGATCAAAAAGAGACTTGTCCAAGTACGGGGGGCACAGACGAGCAGGTACCCATATACCAATGTCACCTGCCTCCATGTTTTGTTTGGCCAAAAGATGGAGCCTGTCTTTCCCAACATCTTTCTGTGCTGGCATTGGGCTGTCCCATTTGTTTTGGACAAGGCATATTCCACATCAGAAATGAAATTCCCTTGTTGCACTGGATTTATTGCAAAAATCACCAAATGACCCAGATCACCATATTTATGCGGGACGCAATGCAAAGCCACTTTCCTACTGGATGGTAAATTCCGTGCTGGTTGTTTCTTAATCCAAAGAGGTGTGATGAGAAACCTCTATTTTTCTGTCTGGGACAAGTAGAAAACTCTGCCATACTAGAATCAAAGTCCAAACCTGGCAAGAACAACTTTAAAATATGCAACAAATTGTTTTAATGGGGTTTTTTGTTGTTGTTTTGGGGGGTTTTTTTGCAATGTGTAGCTATACCTCTACACACCTGGGAGAAATGTTATCCCTTCCTGCTCTTCCCTCTGAAAACGGACAAGGCTCACCCATTCCTTGTGCATCCATCTCCTCACACGTATCCTCAGGCAAAGGATGAAGATGATGAAGACATGACAAAGGAGAGTGAGAGGGGAAAGACCAGTACCAAGCCTTCCTCCTCACTCCAGCTTAAAGCTATTTATTATTTTTTTTTTGCCAAAGCTCGGTTCTGGTAAAGATGCCACCTAGAAGTTTGTTAAAATGCTTAGAAATGACAGAATTTGAGAATAAATTATTTCAGATAGCTTTATTTTAATGTTTTCACACAGAAACCGTCACCGGAGAGGCTTTGAAGATGAAAAATAGCTGTGTCCTGGAAAAACCATGACGATTTTGCTGGTGGAGGCATATTCGTCCACCTCACGGCAAGGCTGGTCCAGAATAGACCAGACTGGACAACAGAATCTGAGCAGCAAGCTAAATTAAACACCGTTTGATTAAATCTAGCAGAGGAGTTGTTGGTGTAGGTGAAGAACACAGCACAGTTGGTTTATCTGCTATGAAATTTTCTGGTCACGTCTGCCCGAATAGGGAGCGTTAAGCAGCTGTACCCTCCCGTCTTCAGTTCCTTGATACCATCAAGTGGACAACCGGCAGCTTTGCAGCACGCTCACCCTGTCTAAACACAATAAACTGGAGAGCAAAAAAAAAAAAAAAAAACCCCACACGTAAGACTCAGCTTTGCTGCTTTTAATGGCTTTCCACGAGCGAGAGGCAGAGTGAATGCAGGACACGCGTACGTTCAGTGCCAGTGAGCCTGCTTCTTATTTTGCAGCCATGATGATGCCAGAGTCAAGAAGGCATCTACTTAGGATCATAGCTAAGATTGAAAACAGATTGCTGTAGCACTTTTGAGAACGCTATCCATGCAATGCAAAAAAAACTGATTTTCTTTTTTTTTTTTCCCCTCTCTCTTAAGAAATAAAAAAAGACACTATTTTTCTATTTTTTACATATTTTTTTTTATTGGTGAAGATTTATAGGTTTTGAATTAGAGCAAGTAACTTGGTCTGAGGAGTCAAACTCTTAACTCCAGGAGTAAAACAGATGGCTGTTCACATGGGCAAAGTGTAATTTAACTGCTTGCAGGCGGGAACTGCATTTCAGACATTGCTGGTCACACTGAAGGTGATACACCACGCAAGTTCAGGTTACAAAACACTTAAAACGCTTAAGAAGCCTGCTTTGTATCTGGTAGCTGGACTAAAGCAGCTTGAAATAAGAACTCTACCCCAGATATATCGGGCTGGCCATTAGCACGTGCAGGTGGAGTATAAGAGATGGCAGATCTGCAGGGATCCAACTCAAACAGTAGTGAAAGAGGAGGAGAATTTTAAAGGAGGAGAAGAATTTTAAAGAAGGTCGGCTGAAGTGCTCACGCACGCAGACCTGAAGCAGCCAGGCTTCCCACCAGGAGGGGGGTGCTCTGACTTTGAAGATTTAAATCTCTAAATGCCACGTTTTCAGCAGATCTCCTGCACGACCAGGCCAAAGGTATTGACACAAGATGCTACTGTTTGCATTTCGTGGGCCTGTGTTTGAAGATGTGGATGGTGTTTGCAGATAACAATTTTCCACCAGACAGGACTAGCGTCTGGAGTTCTTTCCATATTTTTATGTCTACAGTGTGCTGTACTCTGGCTGACCAATCCACAACCCACTACTGGATTTCTTTACCAGATACAACATAAACTTGTGATTAGAATTACGCAAAAACAGATCGGTGAAAAATAAGGACTTATCTGCTGAAACGACAAAGCTTGTCAAATACTTTCACATACCTGGTAAGGAAAGGCAGAAGGCAGAGAATAAATACAAGTAGAAATAGAGTCCTGGACTCTGTTTTGGAACTGAGGTGACATACACAAGGACAAAAGCTTGAATGGTTGACAGTGGTCCTGTGTACTCCAAGACAGAGTGAAAACCTTCTATTCCAAATGTTCCTGCTTTCAAATGGATCTTATCTATTATTCATTATACGTGGACTTGAATTCTATCTGCACTCTACTGCTTCCCCCATTCCTCTCACTTCTGCTCAGTTCAGCCTTTGAATTAGAGTGCATCTTGCACCCTAAATGAGATTTTACTCAACTTTTGTATACTTATGTGGATAAAACGTAAGGTAGAGCCAGAATCCAGCACTCCTGTGATTTGCCTCCCTTCTCAGCGCTCTGGCAGGTAGGTAGTATGGTATTTCTCATTGAGCTGCTCATAAGATCTCCCAAGGTAGCACAGAATAACCAAAAAAAAAAAAAACCCAAGAAAACAACTTACTTCACTGTTTGGGGAAAAAAAAAGCTGGAAAAGCCTTTCACTTTCAAATATCCAAACTGATTGCCTTCTGTCACTTTAAATCTCATATAAGTACATTAAAGTACAGTATACATGATGCAGTACATTAATATACCTAGCAGATGGATAACACTTGCTCGTGATTTAATACTTAGATATACTCATTTCACATCTACTGTACAAACACTTCATATATTTGAATCTTTAAGTCAGACTTATCTGCAGACTAGAGGCAATTGAGTCACATGAGCAGAGGATTTAGTTTATTAGTTCCATAACCTTACTGGTATTTTGGCAAACCTGATAATAAAAAAAAAAAATTAAAAAAAAAACCCTCCTTGCATCTGGATTTTAATACATTTCACAGGATTTCCTTTTTCAACATGATGAAACCAGCTCTCCTAGGCCTACAAACTGACTGATTCAAGACAAAATTCAGACCCTGTATGTTATCCTTCACTAAAATTCACAAGCATTTTTCATGTGAATGTTTTAAAAACCACTTCATAACAGATAAACCCACTATCTTACGTTTGTCGTAGCTTCAAATACTTGCTTTAAAATACAGTCAATGCTTGAGAAGACCTGGCAAGAGTTTTACTGAATGAAGAACCATAATCATAAATGGGGCAAGGAGACTGGACTTCAGAACCCCAGGCTGAAAAAAAAAGACATCCTTGCTCTGGCTCCAGGCCAATTAATATCCCTGGGTTCCCTGGTTTGTTTATTTGTATATGAATGAACACCCCTGGAATTCACGGGTCGTGGCGAAAGGCTGGGAGGACAAGGTTTGGACAAAGAGTTTCTGAGCCTGGTAAAGTCCTATATTAACATGTAACTTCACTCACGTGAGTAGCCTGATCCGTATCAATAGGATTAGTCATGGAAGTAAACTTTCATGTGTCCTGGAGTACTTGGAGGGTATAAAAATGCCAAGATGAGGGTCAAGATGTAGGACCCAGCACAAAAAGCTATGTATACAGCAGGGAAATTTTCTTCATCTTGTAAATTCCAAATTTCTGGTTGCTTTTTTTCCTATCTTTTTCATTACTACATCATTTGTGTATGCAGAAGCAGTTACTTTCAAGATTTTATTTCTCAAGAAATTATTACAATGAAGAGTATAATCCTGAGAGATCACAGTAGAAACCATCTCTGAAGAAGACAACAGTAACTCCGAGGACATTTTTATGCCCTAAGAGAAAGAATATGTTAACAGAAATGTACAGGTAAAGAGGAAAGGACAGTGGCAATCACAGAATCATAGAATCATTATAATGCAGATAAACAAACATTTCTATAACCACTGTCAATGATTTCTATCCTTAAAATGGGGTGAACCTTCTGAAACCTACACATTGTGGGTTGAAGACGGAAAAGATTATTGTGGGACAAACAATCAGGAATCAGATAAGGCAACAGTCAGAAGGAAGATGATTTCATTACCAAATTAAAAGGAAGGAGCCAGGAAGCAAGCAGAAGAAAAATTGCTGTATGGATTTTATGAAGGTGAGGGAGTTAGTTGCAGCAGGAATTCTTCCCTTGGTTCAGTGGATGGTGTCCTCCAGCTGACTTAAAGACAGATAAAGCCAGTTTGGAATGAGTATGTCCCACATAATTTATCTGGCATAAAATATCTTCTTAAAATCACTGCATATTTGAGTATCAGTGCTTCATTTTAAACTGGCCTCCACAATTCCGCTCAGGGCCATGTTCTTCTCTCTGTTTAACAAAATTATTATGATGATATCAAGTGAAAATCTTTATTACAGGATGTTCAGTACCCTCGATTACCTTCAGCTTCCCTTCTTGATGTTATTAGTGATTCCTCTTGAGGTTTCTATTTTATTCTCCTAGGTCTGAAGAAGGCAGTAGTGGGCTCTGAATATTTGTCTTTTCCAATCAGTTGTTGAATCTCTCATTACTACAGCAAGGTCTGGGCACAGATGTCCAGGGGCTCATTTCTACCTCCCCAGTCAGTCACACCTCAGGAAAAAAGTGTCACATCGTTCAGCAGATTGTGAAGAAGTCAGTAGCCCAAGCACGAGCACTCTGTCGTAACTCTCAAAGCTGTTGTATCTTGAAATAAAAATTTGAGAACTAATTTAATTTCAGATTTGGTTTCCTATGCTGTAGAATTTAATGAGATGTTGATATAAATTAAACGATAGAAGATATAAATCTTTTAATAAAGAATGATTGATCTCAGAGAAATTTATTCTACTCTTCTGAAGACAATCAGATTTCAGCCACTGCTGAGGATAGATTCGGGTTGAAATACAAAAATCTAAGCAGATCAAACCTGGAGTCAACAGAAATCCCGATTGTATTACTTCTTGTATTTTTTTTCTGTGCTAGTCCCTAATTTGACTGCCTCTGTCAATGTTGGTCCCTTCCCCAGTTATTCAAGTACAGTTTCAACATGCAGTGCCATCAGCAGCTGAAGATTTTAATCCACTTTTGAAGGACATGAGCAAATTTTGGGTGGAAATTGTTGCTTGTTCATACAAATTTCCCAAAGAAAAATCCATCCTTCCCAATCATGGCCAGATCAGGTATGTATAGGAATTCCTTTACCGGGAAGATAAAAATGCTGAACTACATCGCACCTCAGGTAAGGAAAAAAAAAAGGAAAAAAGAAAAGGTAACAAAAACAACCAACCAGAAAACTCTACTCTAAAAGGTTTCTTTGCATCTGCAAAGTAACTGGAACAAAGTAAGTTTTGAGCTGCCTGCAAGTACATGGCAAAACCTACCCAACAGGGTTACTATCAGGTGCAAAAGGAAGTGCAAAACTACGGATTTGGCTTCTTTCTCAGATGTTTTGAGAAAATACCCTAGTTTTCTCAGACCTTTTATCCCTACCAAACTGCCAGCTGGCAGATCACTCACTTTGCTTCTCCTTGCAATGGGCTTGGATCTGGTACGTGTGCTGCAGGGCAGGAGCGTGTGACGATGGCCAGCAGGCTCTCCTGCCTTTGTGGCTCTCTAGGCTTCTCTATCTCTCTCTACAGAGGGAAAGGAGGAAAAAAGCCCAATTCCTTGAAAGAAAAGTTTTGAAAGGGTTGTTTATAGGGTAAACCGTTGAGGCTGATTCCAAAAATAAAAAAATCAATGTTCATAGAATCATCTAGGTTGGAAGGGACCTTTAAGATCATTGAATCCAACCATCAGCCTCACACTGCCAAAACCAGCCCTAAACCATGCCCCTCAGCACCACATCTACCCATCTTTTAAATACCTCCAGGCCTGGTGATTCCACCACTTCCCTGGGCAGCCTGTTCCAGTGTTTGATAACCCTTTTGGTGAAGAAATTTTTGCTAATATCCAATCTAAAGGTCTCTTTTGCATGTCTCTCCATCTGCAAAGAGCACTGTAACTTTTCCTGTGTGAAATTCTCAGCGAAGGAGAACAAGGTATGATACCTAGGCAAAAATTAAGTTGTTACCGTGAAAATTATGGAACTAAGGTGTCACTGAGCACAGCCTCTGGAGAGTCATGGAGCTGAAAAAGTAAGCTGGCAGCCAGAAAAGCAACTGAAACCCAATCACAAACATTTAGGACATTTTTCCTTGCCACCAGTAACAAGATAAAGGACTCTAGTCAGGAGATACTATCATCTAAAGAATCCATAGATCTCCTGTAGATTTCACAAGTATTCACGTGAATAAGCATAATAAAATAGCCCGGCTGCTTGGGATTACAGGTCCCAGCCTTGTGTCTGCATCATCTCAACTCTGTCAGGCCTCCAGCTGCCAGAGACTTTACTGCATCTTTCAGGGACACAAATTCTTCAAATTACTGTCATAGACTTCTTGTAGCTGTCATATTCTTTACACTACTTGCATTATTTTTACACCGAAGATAAAGTCAAGCTGTTTTCTTTACCCTATTTGCCTGTAGGAAAATTTTTTGATGATAATGCTGGTTGTGGAGCTCTAACCCAGTGAGTGCTGACTTAAGGGAGAAAGGGACCACAGGGTAACCTCTTAATTTAGCATCCTTGGTCTCAGTTGTGATCCGTAGTCCTAGATGTCTTCTGCAGGGCTTCCATTTTCAATAGCCCTGCTATGCTGCTTCTTCACATATAGCCCTCCATGTGTTCGCTTTCCAGAAAATTGCCCTGCTGTGTTATAGATGTCTGCTTCGAAGTCAACACAAGCTTTTCTGTTCCTTTACCTTCCCGAGATTGCACTGTCAAAACCCAGCCAGCTGAAGGTTACACGTGTTAAGTGCTCTCTCTGTCTGAGTCCCTCAGGGAGTTCGGAGAGACGTTGTCTTTGCAGGTGAGCAGAAATAACATCAGCAAGCAGTCCTACAGGATCAACAGCAAGTGTCAGTAATGGTGGGGGCCTGAGGATAGAAGAGGAAGATGGGGCAGAAAGGTAACCCTGTGCTAAAATTGCAGAAAGCAAACTCCCTCCCGTTTGGAGGGAAATGCGAGGAAAGGGAATTCATTTTATAGTTGAGGGCAATGTTCCTAAAGGCTCTTTCCTGACGGAGCAACAGTAGGACTCAGAGAAGACAATGGACAGGCTTTGATGGTGGGGGATAGTAGAGCTATGGATGAAAAAGCAGAAGGGCAGAAAAGATCTATCATGGTGACACAAACCACTTCTTACTTATATATACAGGGAGTGGGAGGAGATAGATAGAGGAACTGTCAAGCTTGTATTTTGCCAGGATGAAGCCATCTTATCTGGGCTCGACAGATCTCACAATCAAGAAGGTGGCCTCTTGCATGTGACGAGGCTGCTCCGTGCATGGGAATGTCTTCTGTCAAAAAAGTGTGCGATGGACTTAAGGCAGACTGTTTTCCAGCTGAGAGTTTTGTTCCGGGTTAGTTAAAACCTCGAAAATCATGTCTTTCTGATGTTTCTGGTTAAGGAGAGCTTGGGTCTAAAATTAAAACAGTGCTCGTGTTAGAGGGACAGAAACAGACCCCCGCAGGCTTTGGGAGCAGCATTCCCCCAGCCGGGCAGGAAAGGCACTATGTTTGATCGCTGCAGCTGAACTATTTTCTGCTTGATGTGGAAGGCCAGGTGGGTCAGCAGAGATGCTGAGTTCGCTCTCCTGGATGAAAACAAGACAGGAAAAAAAGATTTGGGGAGAAGTCCTTTCCCATGGTACATATTCACATGTCTGCTTTCTGACACATACCTCCCCAACATCAGCGCTCCAGTGGGTTTTGTCTGACATCAGATTTAGATGAACTACCCCCTTGAAACAGCAGGATGATTTGTGTGTAGTTCTTCACTAGTACTGAATGTGGATTTCCACCTATTTAAGAAACCTTGTGCTCTTAATTTTCTGTTTCATCTTGCCCTGGAGGACAGTTTGGTTCTACCATGTTTTTCTGTACTTTTCTATCCTCTGCGATTGTAAGTGTTTGAGACTTATTAAAAATAAAAGCGCTTTGATATCAGCTGGAGCACAGCTGAGGATTAAGCCTGCCCCTCAATGCTCTGCCTGCTGCTCTCGTGTGTAAATCCTCCGTAGGAATCGCTCCCTTCCACAGAAATCAGCCGTAGCCTGCATGAAACATCGCAGATGCTTCACAGAACAGATCCGCAAGGAAGCGAAGGTACCTTTCCCGATGAACTTGGTGAGGAATATTAAGAACCGCCGTCAGAGCAGCTCCCCTCAGGAAGCCAGCAAATAGGCACCTCTAACTGACTTGTCTCTAAAATGCCTCCTGGAATCTTTAAGGGGTGTGAGCCAGCGCCTGTCAGCTCGCTGGGAAACCGTGCTGCCATGCTGGCGTGCCACGCTGCTCAGGAGGGGGCTCATCCCAGCCACTCGGGAAATGCCCCGTCTGGGTACCAAGCCGGGCTGACCCCAGCTCAACCAAGAAATCTCAGGGTCCTAGGTGTTACGACTGCAGGCAACAACACATCAATCTTGAGGACGTAAGGAATACTTAAAAGTGACCAAGACCAAAGCAAACTGGTAGTATCGGTCATCAAAAGGGTAACAAAATTTGGCCATAAGGTGGGAATCTCCTTTTTTTCTGGCAATGCTCAAATATTTTGCTGCCAAGGTTTCATCAGCTGTACTTTACGTTTTAGTTCTTTGAGTCTCCATTAACATCTCTGTTCTGGAACTCATTTTTAGGTGGTTTACCCACAGGAACACCAGCCCATATGCTTAAAATAAAATGGGGGAGACAGATATATATATATACACACACACACACGTAGAGAGATGGAATATAATATTATTGGGGTTTTTTTGCCAGTGATAGCATGCCTGTATATGATTACAAGGTGTAAAAAATACTCCAAAGCCTTCTCCTCAATCCGTGTTTATAGGAAAAGTCCCGTACACTTATAAAAGAGTGAAGAGTTCTGAAACCAATACCATAAATCAGCTGTAAAACTTCATGAACTACAACCAC
The DNA here is from genome assembly GCA_003697955.1 of Calidris pygmaea. NCBI lineage: Eukaryota > Metazoa > Chordata > Aves > Charadriiformes > Scolopacidae > Calidris > Calidris pygmaea. The sequence continues at coordinate 585,136 of QJSC01005287.1, read as the reverse complement.
GACGGAAAGCCTCCTGGACTGATGTGATGGTCTTCACAGCCTCTGGGTTAGGTAGCTGTGCTGCAGGCTGGTGGCTCCTCAGCACTGCTCCGTTTCTTACAGGAGCTGGACGTTGCCTTAGTGATTTCATCCAGTGGCTGGTTTGCTCGGCCTTGTGATTTTTTCGCTAGATGCTGATTTGAAAAGATCTATTGACAAAGAAATGCAGATAAGCCGTGGGCAAGTTTTACTGCTGTAGCCCCCCCGCTGCTGCCGTTCATAGCCTCGCGAAGCAGCAAGCGTGCTGGAGCGATCAGCTTTTCAGAGGTGTCTGCCAGAACATCGCTTCTTCCAGATTTGAGGCTAACGTGTATTGATTTACTGCAGCCAAGAGACGGGACCCATCAAAATTAATCACCCTCTGTGTTTAAGTCCCACCTTTGTTGTTTCTTCCCGTGGCTCCTGCGATGCCCCTCAGTTAAAGGCCTGTCTCGTCTTCCTCTTGGTTCAGAGACAGCATCCTTCTCTCCAGCAGAGTTTGGTCCCTTTCCGACTGTAGCTGCCCTGCCACCCCATCCTAGCTCCGGAGCTTTCTTCAGAGCTCTACTGCTAAACGCCCACTGAAGGCTGACCTGCTGCATCTCCCTATCTTAGCTCAGTACAAACGTTTGCAATGCTGTCTCTTGAGTTACTATTATTTTTTTTTGTGTGGCTGTATGAAGAATCACGGAAGGAGGTGCATTTCATCATAGGATTTATCACACGGCATAACAAAAAGAGGACGGAACGCTCTTTACAGTAATGCGCTGCTGAAAATGAATATCTGTTTGTAGTTATCTGCTGGCTGAAGTGAGCAGGAGCTCTTTATTATGGACTACAGATCTAATGCCATCACTGCAGGTCAATGAGATCTACCAGAGGCAAGGAAGAGTTTAGGATATGGCTCTCACATCAACTATCTTTTTATTTCCTCAGTTTTATTGCTCTCATTTTGTTTTCCCAATGGCTCGTTCTGTGCATCTCTACTCTGCAATTTTTTAGAAATTTTTTTTTTAGAAATTTTTTTTATCACTTGCACTGCTCTGAATTTTGTAGGATCCTACTTAAGCCCACAAAGGTCACTGTTCTTTCCCCATGAGCTGTGTATTCAAGTCCCATTAATATTAAATAGGATTTCAGGGAATACATTGGGGGAGAATAAGCCTCTTAAACACCTCTTTTACCATACCTATTTTATTTCTTTGGCATTTCTCACCTCTTGAAGCTATTTTCTTATTTCCCTGTCTATACAAGTATAGACCACCTCTCGCCCTTCTACTCAGACTCCTTTCCTTACCCTGTTGAAGACTCTCAAGGAAGCCAGATATACAGCTCTTTGCACTGTTTTCCTTTCACTTCTGTTCAAGAGACACAGTTTGCTTCCTCTCTAAACCCAGAGACCAAAACTTCTTCTCTGGTTTGCCCTAAAAAGGAGCATGTACTTGCCTGAAGCCATATGATGTTCTAAGATTAACATAAAGACTCGTTTATTTACTAGCCTTCTTTGACCTCTAAAAATACAAAATCTTTCCGTACTCAGATGAACCATTTAGCTCCAATGCCCGATTCAATTGTTTTTCCATAATCAAAGAATGAACTGTTAAATGAGTTGAAAATCTGTTCTGACCCAAAGATGTCTTTTCTGTAGTACTAATTGCTAACAAAGTGAAACAGAATATCAAGCTGGAGGAGGATAGAAGGTCACTTGCATGCAATGTAGTTTAAAAAAACATAATCTGGGAATATATCAGCCATATCTTAGAAATCTTAGAGTGAAGGCACTAAACACTTGAGATTTTGAGGATGTTGCAACTTATCATAAATGATTTCTGCTTTAATTGCCTGTAAACAGCTTCCAAAGACGTCTGTATGACTTCATAGTTTCTGGTTAGCTGGGGAGTGTGCTGGTCACAACTTTTAGCTTTGGGTGACGATTTCAAGGTGTCTCTAGCTTCGTCATTACCATTTTTGTAATGATTATTAGTTAATCTTGCCTTTCTTGAGTGCCCATGATATGAATTTGTAATTGCACGGGGCCGATTAACTTTCATTTCCCAGGTGAGCGAGGCAGCTGATAGCGTGCAATGAAGGAGAGCTTAAAGAAAGCATCATTCCATCTGGAAAACTCAGGGCAGGAGAGGGGGAGAGAGAACAAGGACCCTATCATGCAAGGTAGCTCTTAAAAGGTGTGCACAATAAAGGGGCTGTGTGAGCCCTACACAGGGACTCCACTAACAGCTCCTGTGTTAAGGGGAAAGTTACCACATCCCTGTTTGCTTTTTACTCTCCCGCCCCCCGGCCCCATTAACAGTGGCCTTGTGAGCAGCACAAAGAGCCAGCTTTGGCTTGCGTTGGCTTTGAAACCACCGCAGCTGGTTGCTGCAGGGTTGCCCCCGGCTGTTTGTGCCGCTGGAGGGGATCCCCCTGCAGCACACGGGCTGTGGCCCCTCGACCCGTGCGCCTCAGCCGCTCGCGCAGGCGGAAAACTGAGGGTGGAAGTAGCTTTCCGAGTCACCACTGGCATGCCAACGCGCTGCCTTGTTCCCCGGCCTCTGCTATTCCTCCCGAGGTCAAAGATAACCCCAATCATCAACACCCCGGTCCTCCTCTCGGGGCTTCCTTCATGCCTTTATTTTCATTCTAAGGTCACTAGTGGTTTTTTTTAGCTGTTGAGCAGGGCCCTGTAGCCACCGATCTGGGGATGTCACAGAATAAAACATGTTCCCTGGTCATTCTCGGACAGACAGCGCCAGGGGTGGCAGCTCCAGCTTATAGAATCATCGAATCATAGAATCATCTGGGGCGGAAGGGACCTTCAAGGTCATCTAGTCCGACCTCCCCGCAGTCAGCAGGGACACCCCCAACTAGACCAGGTTGCCCAGGGCCTCATCGAGCCTCACCTTGAATATCTCCAGGGAAGGGGCCTCAACCACCTCCCTGGGCAACCTGTTCCAGTGCTCCACCACCCTCATACTAAAGAACTTATTCCTAATGTCTAATCTAAATCTGCTTTTCTCCAGTTTAAAGCCATTACCCCTCGTCCTGTCACTGCAGGCCTTTCTAAACAGGCTCTCCCCAGCCTTCCTGTAGGCTCCCTTCAGGTACTGGAAGGCCGCTATTAGGTCTCCCCGGAGCCTCCTCTTCTCCAGGCTGAACAACCCCAACTCCCTCAGCCTGTCCTCGTAGCAGAGGTGCTCCAAACCCCCGATCATCCTTGTGGCCGTCCTCTGGACCCACTCCATCAGGTCCATATCCTTCTTATATTGAGGGCTCCAGACCTGCACACAGTACTCCTACACACAGTACACTAGTTAGGGGAAGCCATCTGAAGTAGGATGGCAGAGAGGAACTGCTCCTTTGCAGCCCAGGGTCAGGATTACGTAAGAACTTGTTTAAACGGAGAAAAGAGAAAGAGCGAGGTAAGTTCTTGCCCTCTGCATCTCAGAAGAGTTTGAAAATGTGAACGCTAAGCCTTCTGTGACCGTTAAGTCAAGTTGAAAAGAAACCGTGTTTGTGTACTTTGAAGATTCACAGCCAGACTCATGACTTTTTTATGAAGACCTGTCGGATTCATGCTTTTTGAGTCCTTCCTGTTGGTGGAACGGGTGATTTACTTCTCCATTCCTTCTCACTGTTGCTGCTGCCTCAAACACATTTACTTCCGCAGGCAGACTCCTCTTGCCCATCGGGAGGCAGAGCAGCTGGATTTACCTGAAAGTTATGCAGAGCCACATCACACTGACCTGTTGGCTGGTGTAAGGAGCTCAGGGTGGGGAGAAGACTTTCCCCCTGGCCCGGCAAGCACAGGGGCCCCTCACAGCAGCACCGAGGGGGAAGCACATGGACCATCTCTTCTGTGCATCTGCACAGGCAGCAGCACTCCCAGGGGAGAGGCGCTGGAAAGAAGGAAACAAGATGACTCCTCCTCATTTACCAGGCTGGAATATGGGGGGGGATTATCTACAGCATCCAGGAGAGCCTTTAGTCAGTGCACTATTAAATAAAATGGCGCAATTGTCAAAAATAGCACAGAGCACTTCTGTACTGCCTGCTGTGCTTCATAAGCACGCACAGAGCCTCACTAACACGCCGTCAGTATGTACGGTGCCACCGAGAGCACGGCAAACCAAGGGAAGCTGTGAATAAATTCAGGTTTTTCTGTGTTATCAGATCACCAACAGAGAGGCAGAAAGGGAGAGGGGCACCTTTGGGCAATGCCCCTGCCTCCAGCAGCAATAAGAGGTGTTCAGCAGCTGCTGCCGCATCAGGCTGGGCATACATTATCGCTCTAGCTCAGACCAGGAGTGTGCTTTTCAAGTGAATTGCCTGATTACCCCCCGTTACCGTGTTCAGGTTGGCAGACTGGCCTCACAAGCCTGGGTGCCTCCCTGCTGGAAGAAAACGGGACGATGTGGTCGGGGACGAAGCTCCTGCAGCCCGTGCAGAGTTGCTTCTGGGTCAGGAGCACCCGTGGTTCTGCTCTGCAGCTTTGCTCCTCTTGTCCGCCACGGCCTCTGTGCCCCTCTTGGTATGCCTAAGATGGGACAACGTGTGTTTATGCAAGAGGAAAATGACAAGGCAGGGATCACAGAAAGGAAGAGGTATTAAACGGGTTGGAGGTCCCAGGAACTAAGTTCTCGATGGCTCCATGTGTTGTAGTACGCTTAACTCAGCGGAACCATTATGTTATTTTTAGGTCCGGTTTTCACATGTGAGGCGTGAACACAGGCTTCGTTTTGTTTTTAAAGGTGTGACTCTTCCTCCACAAGCTGTTCTAAATACGTGCCTCCACGTTTAATGTGCCAAAATAAATGTTCTGCCGCATTCTGATTCTGGTTTGGATTTTGCTTCTGAGTTTTAAGCCAGTAACGTGCACAATGACAAATTTGATATCAGCGTTCAACACCATCAGATACATGATACTGCACGGCTATGTTGCTTTGGTAATCTTTCTTCTTCCCTTCATAAAATTACTGGCTCATTCATTGCTAAGAAAAATACAGAGAAAGGAAAGTCTTAGAAAGAAAAACTCATTTAATTCCCTCATATGAACCTAAACCTGTGGCCAAATTTTTATTTCTTTTTTTTTAAGGGAAAAGTCTATATTCCGGTTAGGTTTTGAAGAAAGCCTGATTTTTTTCTTTTTAACAAGACTTATGATCATGCTGGTAAAAGTCGAACAAGTGTGACTGACTTTTTATTTAAAGCCTCAGCTGCTCAGGTAGCCACCAAATATAGCTGAGCTCTTACAAGAACAGCTTGCAAGATTCTAGTATTGTTTAATTTGAATACAAACCCCAGCCTAGGGTTTCATACCACAACTAGACTTAACGTAAGTGAGATTCTGATCCGGAGCCAAGCTCCACATCTGACCCAGCTCCAAATATGTCAGAATCCCAAAATATATTTTAAGTATACCACATGACACAGTCCTAGAACATCACAAAAAGTTATATGATAAATATATCCAAATAGGAATGCTTTCATAAATAAATAAGTTCTTGTGCCATTGAGTCCTTTTGTTGAGGATGTAGGGTCATGTCCTTATCTATTTGTGCAAAATAGGTTTGCACCGTGCTTGCAGACTTGGAGTTCTCCAAAGCCACATGTGAAGAGCACAACATCAATTGCAGAGATGAAGAGCCAAAATCCTCAAATGCTACGACCAGACGGCCCAGAGCGTAACGCCGTGGCTGCTGTGCAGGAGGGATCCCACGTTGAACCCTGCTGATCCTCGGGGCCAACTGCGAGGCACCCATTTGTCTGAGAGATGCGGCGCCGTGGGCTCCAGCGCCTGGCTCTTTGGTGCTCTCAGCAGGTGGTTACCAAGCAACATCGCAGCTTCAGCCCCGCGTTGTCCTCCCTGCAACTGGATGGATGCGTCAGTCACAGCTGCTGCTATCGGAAGGGATTTTGGGGGAGGGAGGGTGGGAGGAAGGTGGCCATAAAGGAAGATTTATTTATTCCCCACCCTCTAGATTGCTGCAGATCAGCTGGCCGGTACTTAGAGATGGTCTTTGAGGAAAAATCAGGGACCTGAATTCATTTGTTTCACAGCAAATGAGATTACTGTAGAAGAGGAAGGATCCCAGATGCTTGCTCTCCTTGCGAAAGAGCTCTTGCACGATTTTTTAGACAAGGTAATTGCAGCACCTGCCTTTGCTGAGTTGTGTAATGATGCAGCTCACCCTTACAGTGACCTTCAAAGAAAGAAAAAAAAAAAGAAGAAAGAAAAAAAAAAAGAAAAAAAGAAAAAAAAAAGAGGAAATAGCTCATACACAGAAATACCTATAACACATATTGCAAGGAAGGACTCCAGAGCGCTTGCCTGCTGGCTATGCCGTGTGTGAGGGGGTGGGGGCTGGGACTTCAGCCTGGATTCTCACACCATTCCTCTTTTACAACCAAAGAAGGTGACTGGTTTCTGCTTTTCCTTAGTTGTTTTTCCTACGGCTGGGTTTGTAGCCTGAATAGTTAGGAGAGGAATTCAGTGCGGTGCTTCATCCTGCTCCCTGCTATAGCGCTGCGAATACGTACAAGAGAAGGAAAAGGGACCTCCGAGGTGAAAGCCGGTGGAAGCGCAGAGCAGGTAACCCTCCCATGTGAAAACTGGACCTCGCCTGCTCTGGTGGTGTAGCCATTACCTATGCCCAGCCTGCTGATCCCTACGTGATGCTTCTACAGAAATGCCCAGTCCTGGCCAGCAGTGCCACCTCCTCCCCTTAAGCTATGAAGAAACATCTCTGCAGACCATGAGGGATGTGACGCAAGGGGCAAGAGAGGGAGTTGGGAGGATATGCTTAACATATCCATGTAGGACAAAGCGGAATCACAGAATCTTCTAGGTTGGAAGGGACCTTAAAGATCATCTTGTCCAACCGTCAACCTAACTTTGACAAAACAGACAACCACACAACAAACAAAAAGCAACACCATCACTAAACCATATCTCCCAGCACTACATCAACCCATCTTCTGAACACCTCCAGGGGTAGTGCCTCAACCACCTCCCTGGGCAGCCCATTCCAATGTCTGATAACCCTTTCAGTGAAAAAATTTTTCCTAATATCCAGCCTGAACCTCCCCTGGCACAACTTGAGGCCATAATTTAGCCCTTTGCTTCATAACTAGTTGCCCTTAGCTGCAGTGCAGCCAAAAGAAGCCTAGTCTTCATTTGCTTTTCAGATTTCTCAGTTATGCTAGATACCTATTCCTCAAAAGAGCTTCCTAAAATAGGCACACAAAGGGTGCCTGCATCTAGGAGTGTTCACTTAATGGAGTTACCTTGCTCGCAGGCTGAATGAGCTTCAGAAGGACTCTTTTAAAGCTGTATCCTGCAAAACTGGGCCAATTTATTCCCATTAAAATTTATGTTTAAGCAAGCATGGGAACTTGATGAGCTATGTCTAGTTTCCACCCAATTTCAAAACCAGAAAACTTTTCTGTTGGTAAAAAGCGACCTGAATTCAGCAAGCCCTATTCTTTCCACATCCTTGGCTGTGAGATCTGCTCACGGCCGGAAAGCCCTCAGCATCTCTTAGGGTGAGGACCTGGGGACCACCTTCAAGGTAAATAAGGGTGGCTTGAGGCTGCATCCGAGGGAGGCCTCACCTGATGAGCGGGAGCAGCGGCCGTGCCTGCGTGGCAACGCGGCTGCGTGGCAGGGCGAGGGACACAGCACATTCTTCTCCCTGCCACAGGCATTCCCGCAGAGGCAGGGAGGCTCGGGGGCTGCCAGCTGCTCGGCCCTTTGCCGCTGGAAGAATGCAGCCGAATGTGAAAACTTGTCACCAGGCTGAAGCCATGATACACCTGTCCCTCCTGTCAGTCTCCTGCAGCAAAGTCTCACAGGGACTTAAAAACTCCAGCCATAAAAGTGGGATTTAACTAGCCTTATTCTAGAATGCAATATGTAACACTCATGCTCCATATGTCCCACGATGGGAATGTCCATTTAAACCGTGCTATGTAAACAAGACAACAGCTGCGGAATGGCATGAGCCGTCCCACAATAATTCAGAGGAGAGTTAGGCAAAACTTTAGAGGAACATTCCTTTTTGTTAAATACCTATGCCCAGAGAAATGGGAAGAATGTATGGTGGGAATCAGTGTCATCGCCTTTTTTATTAAGTGGCGGAGCTGTGAGAAACCCGCTAGAAGGAGGAAAATGGCTCCTCCAGCAGTGAGAACAAGGGAAACTATTTCCCTTTTTCATGTTGTTAACAGTCTTGCGTCTAGCCTGGAAAGATAACACTTAAGGAAGCTCCTAGCACTCACCTTTTATAGGTCAGCAGTGTGGGAGCCCTGGAGGAATGTACTCTGGTAAATGTATGGAAACGGCTGGCTGCAGCTGAATCAGTTGTTTCCTCCCTGGAGATAAATGTTTGTCTGTCTTTTCCACCCCTGTTTTCTTAAGATCTAAATTAGACTCCCATAATGCAGAGAAATTTCCTGATATGTCTAGTGAAAGCATGTATAACAAATGCCATAACAAGCACTGCTCAAAGCACTGCTTTTTCTATTTGTTGGCTGAAGTGAGAGGACAAGGACTGGGGGTTTCTGTTTGTTCCTTCAGTGAGCTTTTCTTCCCCGTGAAAACAAATATATTAATAGCTGGTTAAACAAAATGTTTTATTTAACTATGAATCAAACATCTTGGCTGTTTCTCCCCCCACACTTTCCTTTATTAAACTTGGAAAAATTGACACTAAACATCTCCAAATTGCAGGTCAAGATGCTTGACCAGTCTTAAAAAAGCAGCCTAGTGAATTGATTAATTTGACTTTAACTGGAAAATAATTAGTTCTACCAAACTTTCATTATTGGTTAATAAAACTTCTACCATTTTCTTCTGTTCTAGGTACAATATATGTACTGACTTTTGTAACAGACACTAAGATTTAATATCCTCCTAGGCAAATATTGACCAAGACAAGAGGTCAATATTAACCTGTCAAATCAATAAATCCAAGCATTTGCACTGGCAGTAGTTAATCTGCTTATACTTATTTAAAAAAAAAAAAAAAAAAACCAAAAGCCAAGATTATCAAAGAAGTTAAAGTTGCTGAAGCTCACAAACATACTTATTTATCACATCGTTTACAAAACTAGTAACAAGTGTTCACTTGGAACATGGAAATTAAAAGTTAAGACCGTCATAAATCTTACCTACTCTGACCTAACCAGAAGCTCAGAATCATCATCACAAACACACTTTTCACAGGGATATTTAAAAGCTGCACTTGACTAAGGCAGCTTGTAATTTTAGTGCCTGAATGCAGGCCTGCAGGGTCAAAAGTGAGAATTAGGTGCACTCTTTTCCAAATACCTGCTCTGCTAAACACCCTGGCTACGCTCACTTGCATTGAGACACTGGTGGCTCTGGGGGGGGAAAAATCTCTTGGGTAGGGGAGGAGAGATTTTACTAGAGCAATTTGTTCAAAGCTCTGGGTAGGGAGCCAAAATCTGCATTTGCAAAGGTTTTCAGCAAGAAAATCAGGACAAGGTGTCCATCCTAAAGAGCTTTCCATCTGTGGTTATGGAGCAGTAAGACTTCCTATCAATGGTTCCAACTTCCCCTAAAATCCGTTATTTATGATGGCCTTGTGATAAAAAGTTAGTATCCTGCCTGAGTTACAGGGAAGTGGGCATACACCTCATCAAGCTTTCAGAGAGGATTTTGAAAAGAATTTCCCACTTACTGCATTAATAACTCTGTGTTTGAAAAAGGTACAGTGCAGAAGCTGAAGGCGGAGGGGGAAGAGTCCTCTTTCTCCTCTGCAAAGCATATGCTTTAATAGAACATTTAAAGTCTCTGGGCCCTTTCTGTTTATTTCTAGAACTCAAATAACATCCTGGCTATGGATTATCTGTGAGCTGAAAGTGCAAATCACCATGCAAATGAGTACACCGAGGACCCTTATTAACAGAAAGGCAACAAAGACTCTTCAGGAAAAGAGAGGGGTAGCAGGCAAGGATAAAAGGTTCCTGTGGGTCAGCTGTGGGGTTAGCAGAGGGAATTCAAGGCTTGGAACTGAACCATCAACAGCCTCTCTCCATTCTCACAATGGGGCATTGTTCAAGCATCTCAGCGATGTCCTCTATTAATAATGGTGTATTCTCTTTGAGTAGCCTGCCCTAGAAACCGTATGGATTAGACATCAAGTCCCACATACTTCAGCAAGGGGGAAAGAGAGAAAGCATAGAAAAGCTAGGCTTGCTCTTGCATTCCTTCACTGTTGAGGGCAAAGGAATAACACAAAGCATGCAGAAAAATATTCTTAATAAGGTGTGTAATCTGGTTGTGAAAAGGGGAGGGAAAATACAACTCTAACGCTACCAGTTTGATCCTAGCTTTCACCATTGGGATTATGGTTGTATTCTCTGCCCTTCATGCTAATGCAGCCAAAGTGGAAGAGGTTTGCAGAGTGCCATTTATTTCAGTTGTCAGCTGTAATCATGATCACCATCACTTGTACCGTGGCTGTGCCCCCGTGTAACAGGATAGGGGGTCCCCCGTTCTCCTAGACCTTGATGAAGTATAAAAGACATTGATCCTGTCCTGAATAGCGTACCATCCAACCAACAGGCAACAAGCCTGAGCAATGTAAAAGCAAGCAGTAAGGCAGAGGAGGTTCTAAAGGGAGTTTATAGCATTTTTGGGTTACAATGGATACCTTTACACCCAGCCAAAGGTGTCCAAAAAATTAAGAAGTGTTGAGCTTATTGTAAAACGCGTAATTAAATGACAACAGCTCTGCTCAGGCACGGTTCTGCATGGTCCTCCCCTAAGCATGCTGCTCTCTGAATAGGGGGTAAGTCAGTGAGTTCACACTTAGGTTGCATTAAGACCTTGTTTTTCTCACACAGCTCTAATCCACGCCGGCTACAAAGAGCTGCAGAGGAGGCAGGGGAAGATGAGGTCAGTCGTGGAGGACAGAGGAGGATGGCCATAGAGGGAATACCAGCAGCAGACGGAAAAATGGCAGTGGGTGTAGGATGAGGCCCTTGGCATCCACATCTTCCGGCAGCCAAACCTAGCACCAAGAGCTCCAGGCCATTGGTACCACGTGTGAGAGCAGCCGCAGGAGCTAAAGGTTTGCCTGGTGGGTAGTATGTAATGAATGACTCTCCAAGGCAAAAATGAAGACGCACCCATGAGCATACCCAGAAATCAGGCATTTGAGGAAAAGCGACATTACAAGCTAAGTAGGTGGATAGACGGTAGGCTTGTCTACAGGGGAAATTTAGTACTGACTAAGCTAAGGTGTGAATTTATACAGCCCTAGCTACCCTGCACTAGCTTCCTGTGCAGATAGCCTTAATCTGTACTAAGAATGCTTTTGTGAGCACAATGACACATTTACTACAGGAGTTAATGTAGAGCAGCTCATGCGCTGCAAATTCACACCCCGGTGAACGCCGTCCTGCCCACCCTGGCTGATCACACAGCAGCATTTTTTCAGCAAGGGGCACTTCATGCCAACTACCCTCAGAGAAAGCATTTCCAAATGCTGATGCCGTATGGTCTGCCTTTGTGACCATCGTGAACAAGGATTGAACAGGGATTCTTGCGAAACAAATAGGCCTGGACTTTTTGATGAGGCTGGGAGGGCATCCCCGAAGAAAAGGGTTTTTTCTGAGGTGTCCCAGAAATATTTCATATTATTGAATAATGCTTTGAACATATGCATGCTGATATGCTTTGTGTGTCCTATAGATATGATTCCCTTTCACCAGATAGAAAAGTTTAGGTACCTCTTTATTGGAAATGGCGAAATTGAAATACAAGTGAAATGATGCACCTGAGACCACATCTGGAAAGGGACCCCTAATCTCCTGATACTAAACCCTGCTCTTAGGGAGTCTAGCTGTCATAAACCACAATATTTTGTCTCTCTGAAGGGAAGAAAGAGTGGAGACTTTGGCCCAGCTATGAATCTGGATCCAGATTGTGTAGCTGAGGCACTGCAGTATACGATGAACCTAGCAAAACCCATGCTTGCTGGAATGCATCAAAAATAACACTTGAGAGAAAGAGGCTTTTAACAAATCCCAGTCACTTCTGAAAAAATGTTCGCTTTAATCCTACTTTCGTCGCTGAGACCCTTAATCCTGGAATTGTCTCGCTTACTTGAGTATGTGTGGGGGGAGAACAATCTGGTTCTATAGAAACAAACATATTCTTTTTATAAGTGTTAGGTTAAGCATGCAAAGTCTGTCATTACCATAATGACAAGAGTGATGCTCTATGAAGAATACTAATGCATCCGTACTCATTCCATCACGGAGGACATGTCACTTTTATTATTGAAAGCTGCTGATGTGAATAACACAGAAAGGTTTCTCAACATTTCCTGTTTTACTGAATAGTATGTCACATTGTCACATCACACCGTTACGTGATCTGGTAATGAAACACCATAATGCACTTGTGTGTGGAAACAGACTTCAGGATACAGAGAGTACATTAGCTCTCAATTATCTGGCCTGGGATGGCCTAAATCTCAACCTTCTGGATGCTTTCATGTCTTGCATAAATGCAAAAAGTAGCATTCAGAACTGACAAGCAACAACGGCTGCAGGACTGTAACAGCATCTTCTGGGAAGGCAGACAGAACAGTGTGCTGCTGTACATGGAACTATTGGGTACTTAGCCGACATCTCACCTGCTCTTAACTCTATCTGATTTTCCCCTTAATGTTTTGCAAATAAACAAGCCCCCATAAACACTCAGCTCTGTTGTGTTACGCTGCAGTTACATAAAGAAGCTGCAGTGTGCCGCTTTGCGGGGATGAAGCTGTTTTATAAGTGGACGCTCCAATAGGAAACATCTGTCCCTTATTTATGGGCATGCTCTAAGCCACTGAAGCGCTGATTCTTTACTATTTCCTCTCCCCGCTCTCCTAGCGGCCTCTTCTACAGTTTGCCAACCATTTACAGTGTATTCCAAATGTCCTTCTCTTAATTCCAGGCCTGAAATTAGCCATGATACTACTCAATATGCTGACATCTCTGATGTTGAGCATCTAAGGAGATGTCTGCTGCTTCCTTTCCAGCTCAGAGAAGATGGGTACAGAGTCAGTGAATTCCTCAGGACTCCGAGGCAGACGGTGCAGTCAGGCAGGGAATGGCTCTGTGTTACCATATCCCATCTGCAACGCTATCGTTACATGGTTGAATTGCACTTTCCATTATAAGCCTCATTTTCCGGGGTTTGTAGATCATCCGTAACTGGCCATTAAGGTTGTCAGCCCAGCAATGAATATTATTCTAAGACTTTGTTAGAAAATTGGCTTAGCTTGCCTTTTCCCCCCCCCCCCCTCTTTAAGAGCTGAAATCTAAAAATAGATTTTAGATGTGGGCTGTGAAAATCTCGACAGATCGCAATGCCCTCCCCAAAATATCAGGGGTACTTTGACGCACACTCTCAGCAAGCAAAGCAGCACAGACTGAAACGTGGAACTTGAATTAAGGTTAATTGAATATCTTTCTGCATCTTGTGTGCCATGCTGCTCCATTCCTGGCCTTCCAACTCTTATTAGAGACACTGCCTATATTTAGCTTCCCCACACTAACCCCATTCAGTCTGCATGTGGGACCTGATGTCGCAGATTCTTCGCTTAGTTTAGTTTTGCTCAATTTCACTAGCAGAAAAGAACACGTCTAAAAGCTCTATACACCTCCAAGGAATGTAAAATAAATTCCACACCTAGACGGGGGTTCAGAACATTATGATTATTTAGAGTTGTGAGTTTCACCCTCCCTCTGCTACCTAACTATATTTGCTTTTCCATCTATGTCTCCACTGGGCAAAGGAGAATCACTCTTGAGGGAAGAATTGCAAGGAGGAGGTGCTTTCCATCATAGTTACTGAGGCTGAAGGAAGAACAGTGCTCATTCTCTTGTGGAAGAATGTCTTCGGCTGTTGGGTTACAAACCCTTCAGAGCTAGGACCTGCTTTTGTTTCCCTTGCAAAATGCTGTGAACACTTTTGATGAAGACAGGCAAATGGCAAAGAGTCTGATAAATTAATAGCCTTTTCCTAATAATAAATAATAAATAATAATAATAAAAAATAGCCTTTGGAAACCAAAATTCAAGTGGAATTTCACTATACAATTGTGACCTGTTAAACTACAGTTCAAGGCTGATGAAGGTAGCAGGGAATCTAGGGAAAATGTACAACTGCGGTAATATTCTAATATATCACTAATAGGGAGTTTGTGCAATTATAATCATTCTCTCCCCACTAGTTTACATTTTCCCAGTTTAGTAATACAGTACACAATTCCCGGCATGTATAGCAACACCATGCAAAGAGTTTGCTTCCCCTCAAATCATCTCTGTCCCTTTGTCAAAAGTTGCTGCCCTGGTGGCAGAGACAGCATAGCAGGCAACATGTCAACTCCACTGATGCTACAGTGCACAACCCAATATATCAACTTCAAGCACCATGGATTTATGTTTATGTTAAAATACCGAGCACTGCACTGCTGCTGAGGAGCAGTGTAGACACATCTCCTGCTCCATCACTTCTACTACCGAAGCAGTAACCTTAAAAAACCGGCAGGGATGCCAGCTGGGTCAGCTAGGACTTAGCTGCCACTGCCAAATCACAATCACAGGGATCACAAAACAGAGCCCTCAATTTCACCTACATTATTTGCTCACGTGAATGAACAGTAACTCACTCCTATCAGCTTTTACTGCTTTGGCTAACATATGTGGATATCGTATTGCCTATTGCTTTGCCAAGCTTGCTTCAGATCGCCACTGGAAAGAATTCAGAGAGAAGCAACACAATGAGTTTGCCACTAACTCGTCCGGCAATGACATACCCAGGAACAGGGCACAATTCGTCCAGGACCTTGCAGAGAGAAGTACTGCTGCCTCCCCGCTCCACGTGCGAAGGAAAACACGTTTCCTTAAGTAAACTCAAATGCACAGTAGAAAACCGAAGCATTCTCCCAAGTCTCCCTTTTGCTTGTTCAGTTTCTGAACTCCTAAGTTTTATTTCTTTTTGGAATGCCACTGCTAATGTAAAGGAAATTAAATATCAACATTTCTTTCAGCACTTTTTAATCACATGCTTTGTGGCTCAAACTTATGCTGTTAGCAAATGCATGTTAGACCTTGAGAAGATTATGGTGCAGCCCTGGGATTTCAAGAAACTTCAGGGAAATAGCCAGTCGTTGTCCCACTATTGTGTTACAGCTACCTACAGTGTTGGGAAACAGAAAATTAATACTGATGAATGTGTTTCTCTGAATTACTCTCAATGCAGGAATGAGCTAACAAATTGAAATCCAAATTAATTTTGATAGCAATTAAATTTATTCCATCCAAATTCATATCTAAAGATGATAAAAAGCATATCTTAGAAAGAAATGAAGCAAAACACAGTATTTTCACACCCAACTCTTTCCTAGATTCACAAAACAAACATAGACCTGCCCTAAGTGAGCCCAACTCCCTGAAAATAAGAACTAGGTAGCTCTTCTAACAAGAAGAGCTACAATTCCAATGTATTTTGTTCTTGCTTAAATTTAAAATTTTGCAGACAGTAACTCTTTTTCAAGGCGGAATTGTGGTCCTAGAGGGAATATGAAGAGAAATGCCTCAAAGAGAGAAACTGCCAATACCAGAAAATGAAGCAAGAAGCAATAACCTACAAATAATGTGTCCTTGAACCCAACAGTGACCAGTCCTCTGAATACTTCTTCTCCGGATGCATTTTATTCAGGGTCCTTTTTTTTTTTTTTTTCAGTCTTTGGGGCAAGGCTCTCCAATAAGCTGTAGCCAACTATGAATTTAAAATACTGTCTCAGCCCTACGGGACTGCTGTCTTGACGCGAGTTTGTGCCTTGACAGTTCACCCTGCTGCCTACACCGCTCTTCATTACGAGCCAACCCAGCCTCCTCTAATTCCCCCATAACCTCTGGAACGATGAGTTTGCTTTCTGCTCAAACACCAGCTAACAATTTAACAAAGTGGAAGACTACCACAGACTTACCAAGCCAGCAAAAACCATCACCCAGCAGAATGCTTTCCCTCCCTTCTGTCTTACGGGCACCTGAGTCACATTAGCAGAAGTGTTTTACGCTGGGACGTGCACTTCTGCAAAGATTGTTGTCTGTTTTCTGCATGTGAAGCAGCAAGAGTGGGGGGAACCTGCAACATGCAGCACAATATCCAAACTGAAATAAACAGTGACAAAAATGGACTTGCTACTCATACCTAAGGTGCAAATCAGTAGGAAAAAAAAAAAAGATGCAAATGGTGATGTAAATTCAGATTTGATACGTTGTGGATGCAAAAGACATCAACATGTGTTCTTAATATGAGGCTAGAAGAAAGGTAAAGAGCAACTAACAGAAGAAGTTGTACACGGGTCTGGAAGACTAATTTATTTGAAGCCAGTATCTTATATGATTTTCTTGTTAAACTCACCTATCCTTGCAGCACAAAGTTATTGTTTTTTCACATGCCTTACTGTAAAAATATTTAGTGCAAATAACACTACTTTCCCACATACGTCTACTTTTCAAGCATTTTGCACCTGAGGTGCAATTTTTATCAGTACTGAAACTAATTCCTCACATCCTACTAGTGAATTTTTTTTCTGGCTGTGAGTGGTTATGTCAGCACTAGAGCCTCATGGAGTATAATGTATGAAAATGCACCGTACCAGTGCTAAACTCCATTATCATGGGACTTATTCTAGGTTACTTTGCATACCTGCTTGTTCTCTTTAGTTATGACTTCAGTGTCAGCACCAAATGCCAGTCGTCTGACTCTCAACCTTTCCATCACAGGTTCCCTTTAATACAGACTTCTCATCCGGCAATAAAGGAAAGGCCGTGTAATCCCCCCTAACACTTAATACTAATGCCTTTGCGTGACACTCATCAAAAAGCAAATAGTCTGCTGCTGTTTTAAACCTGGTGGAAAGCAGAGTTTACATTTGTATTTCAGGATGCAATCTACAAAAACTAGCCCCACCTAACAAACTGGGAAAGCTCTTCATAGCCCCTGGGAAACTACTATTGGTACATTCCTAACGCTGACCCACAAGAGGAGTCCCAAAAACAGAGGAGCTCAAGGCCAGCTGGTTAGCTTTTCTGAGGTTTGGTTCCTGGAAAAGTAGCACACGTCACCTCCACAGCTGGGGACCGAAGCAGTGAACTGCAGCTACCCCCTGGGAAACCTGTAGGATCTGGCAATAAATATGGATTTCCCACATGTCAGTCTGTGACCTCTGTGAGGTCTGGCAAACTGTGCTTAAAATCCTCACCCACAGCAGAGTGTCCCATTTGAGTACCCCTGCCCTAAAGCATCAGAAACATCTGTACTAAAAACCATCCTAGTTTTTAGGATGGTTTTTAGCAAATTCACCTAGTTTGCTAGGTGAATTCAGTGCTCCTCCGTCTTCTATAAAAGAAGGTGAGCAGCTCCCAGCTGTAACACAGAAGTCTAAATATCCTCTAAAAGCATATTTTTCTTTCCACTGCAAGTGAGACACAGTGCCTTCCCACTTCTCTGCGCAGGGCCAAAATATATGTTATTGATTCATTATGAATAGCTTTGCCTAGTAGAGCTTTGCCTGTTTTGCAGGATAAAAAATCCAAGAAGTAAGGCTCAAAGATGGTGGAAGATACTTTCAAGAAAAAGGTTATAAACAAGCTGTATGCTATCTACCACCTTATTTCCTCATTTGCAGTTGAATCCTTCCTCGTGAGAAAACTGAAAGGGGACTTTGCTACCATATTTATGCTGAAGCCACAATAAATCCAACAGGATATTCCACTCAAGGGAGAGATCCAGGGGGGAACGGTATAAATTGCCAGCAAAAGCAGAACTATTTCAGGGTGGTCTGCTTAAAACTAACTTCTCTGCTTGTTGATTATGTTGTTGACAGTTGGCCAAGATTTTTTTCAGAAGTTAGCTCAAAAGGTCATACTTGGGAACACGAACAAATGGCCCAAATTATATACATTCTGTGCTCCAGCATCTCATCACCAGTTTACTTATGAAAGAACCATGTTACTTATTCATCTTCCTAAACATTTTGAAAATCTTGATCTTTGATTTTCAACCGAGTTGCAGTCTTGTTCTAACAGTTCTTAATCTATTCCACCAAGAAAAGAAGTAAAATTCTGTATGCACGGGACTGTAAAAGGCATAAAAATGAAGAACGAGATGAAGCCAGTTTCTCCAGAATGGACAATCCAAGAGCAAGCTGCCAACATTCCCACTTCTTTTTAGATCCTGGCCTGCCAAGATAGGAGAGTCTCTTTCAACCGTTCCTAAAAAACCCTAGTGTGGAGGATGTTAGCTTCACTCTGTGGCATCGTGTTGAGGGACCTCACCAGGAAGCAAGTGCACGGAATTAGATAGCAAAGGAGAGACCGAGAGATCTGAAACACAAGCGGTGGGATCACAGTGGGGTAGCACTGAAGAAGCTGGCGCAGACCCAGCGAGCTGTTTGCAGTAATAGAGGAGAGAATTACTACAAACCCTCATCGTCATTCCACAAGAGCAGTTGGTAGCTGTTAACTACATGCAGACTATAAAAGGAGAATGAGAACCGGCCACCTTCAGCCAAAAGAAGAATGAATAAAATGTATTAGGTCTCCTACATATGAAGAACCAAAAACCTATACAAATAAACTATTTCTGCAACAAGGCACAGTGCCAGCACCAACAGTCTGAACTACTAGTCTGCTCTGACAGCAATGAGAAATGGCAGCTACTCAGAAGACATCACCTTAAAATAATAACAGCAAAAAGCGCCCCAAATCTGCATATGGAGCTCACTGTCTGGCTTTTTTAGGATCAGAAATACTTTGGCCATAGATAGATTAGTTTCTGGGTTTGGCTTTTGAGTAATTGAAGGAATCAGGCAATGATTTAAGAGGAGTAGATCACCCAAAGCCCATACACGGCTTGGCTGTGTTAGCAGAGCTTACTGCTCTTATCTCATCTCGTTTGATTTAAAAAAGACTAATTGTCAACACAGCAGGGTACATGCAGAAAACCAAAAGGTCCAATTCCACAGTTCTCCTGTTTGCATAAGCCTGCAGTAACTCACTTGGGTGAGCGATCAGTAGAAAACTGATAGGAGACAAGGATCTGACCCCCATCTGGAGAGCCTCAAGGCAATTAAAGGACAGAGAAGCAGGGCTTCCATTAATGTTAAAAGCATTTGTAAGACTAGATTCCCCCTTTTCCTATGAAAATGTGTTCAGATACATCTGTGAATTAAAAATTGAGAAGAGACCCCCTATAAATTCATACACACTTTGTGGTGGGGTGGAGTTACAGTAAACAGCAGAGAACAGGAGAGCCAGGAAGAATGGATTTGACCAGAGGCTCCAGTTAACTGTTCTAATTCCTTCCTTCCTCTTACATTTTATTTCATTCCTTCAATCAGACTGTGTATTTTTCTTCTGCAAATTAATCACTAGGGAAAGACACACTTTTCAGAAAGGTTAAAGTAGTGCTGGCATTCTCCTACCAGACAAAGGAAAAAAGTCCAAACTCAGCTCCAAGCAGCTCCTGATTGTTTTGATGAGCACTGAAAACACCACCATCTGTACATTAAACGAATTTCCATTTCCCCAGTGCTAGCTTTGAAATTAATTTCACACAAAAAGCTTCATATAATAGCAAGTCTGTTTGCAAGAAGAGCAGTGTTGGCATCAACCACTATCTTTAGTTTCTTTCTTGCCCTCTGTGACTGTAGACTTGTTAATCAAGATTCTTGTCCAGCTGAGTATGTCTCCCATTTTGATACTCCTAGGAGCACTGTTAATCCTCCTTCCAAAGAAGGACACACATTTAAGATTAACTTTTATAAGAATTCACTGTGAAATGCTCACAAGCAGCCAAGGGAGTTTTCAGGCTTGACACTTGCAGATCAAATATCTTACGACTTGCTTGGTGAGACTGTTCTGAATGTTGTCCTGTCATTTACAGATCAAGTCTGAACATTTCATCATAACCTCTCACGTGCAAAGCTCCCGCCACTTCCTCCTTCAAATCCCTCCTTAAATGCGTTTCCTTTGAAAGGCTTCCAATGTTCCTCTGCTCACCAATAACATCTGCACCCACTTTATGGTAAAGTAATATCAGTGACTTGTGCCTAAAGTAGACTTTGTGCTGCCTGTAGCAGGGCCCAGTGTTCCATCTGTTTGCAAAGGGTAAGATCATCCCCTTCCTTCCCCCCAAAAAGCAACCAGAGACTGATATAACCCAGGATCAAGTTTTGATGGCAGATCTTCAGGCTGGATCCTGCCAGTGAAGTGGTTGAAGAAAACAGCACGATCTTCCGACCAGTTTCTTAAGGAACGAAAAAAAAAGGTAATATTTCTATTGTGCATAGGAATGTTTGGAAGCCTCACAAGTATACTCACACAAGGAATATTTGCAAGAATAGAAATAGCAAAAATCAAACTATTTCTCATTATGCTCCCTGTTCTACAAGACAAACTTTTCCCGGAAATTTAGGGCTTACCAGCATAGGCTTTCTGATCAAGAACAAGTTTTTCAGGTTTCCCAATTAAATTGAAACAGTTACGTTATCTTTCAGAGTACATTTAGCTCCCTGTCTTCATTCTGCAAAGCCCCACAGAATTACAATTGACTTATTGGCAAGGCTGACCTGGAATTGTGCTGCATCACCTGATTACTGCTGACCCAGGCGAAAATATCAAATGGATCACGCAGCACATATGTGCCCTTCACCACATCGATTTTTCAACTTCCTTGGGACCTCGGACCCCGACTCCCCACATCCCACTCCTACCTCATGCTGCTGGTTTTGCCGTGGACCGATGCCCTGTTTCCCAGTGCTGCGAGCTGCCAGATGGTGGCTGCCACGCCGACCCTCAGCAATGGCACCAAGTGGCAACAGCAGCAGCGATAGAAACTGCGCAGAGGCAGCGGCTGAGGAGTATGTTCTCCCTAGAATGGCACCTTAAAGAATATACATTTGCTTTAGGTGCAAAATACAGTATATGCGTAAGGCGAAGGGCCATAAATGCACAGAGGGTTGAGTCTGACTGGGAATCGAGCTACTTATTTATACACTGTTCTGGCTTTTTAATTCTATATATTTAGATACCCAAATAAATGGCTTCTTTTTCTGCAAGGCTGAGAACTGCATTTACTAAATATGGAAATAGGGTATCTAAAAATAAACACACAAATATGAAGACATTAGCCTTACTCTATAAAATGGGGGCAAGAGAACTGCAACAATTTATGTCCAAAATACTTCTAAAAAGTATCCCTTCTCCCACCCACCCCTCAAAGAGCCCTGAGCAAAACAAACCAAAACAAAAAAGCCTTTACAAAGATTCCCAGAGTTGAGTGAACGTGTCAAGAACGGCAGAGTGAAAAGATTGCTAGTGATAAGTGGGCTCCCTGTGGATGAATAGCCATTTATGTTGCCAAAGGACAATACAAATTTGACATTGTTTTACTAAATTTTACATTCTTCTTTTTATGACAGCAATCATAATAAGCCAGCAGAAGACAATACCATCTAATGGCAAATGAACAATGAGAGCACTCACAACATCCCCAGCCATGGCGGAGAGTGACAAAGCTACACAGCAGCTGGACTTTGCTACAGTGACAAGCAAATATAAACATATAAATGGAGTTTTCAGTTAATCTTCGTATTTTTGGAAGCCCTTCAACACAGTTACAGCAAAAGCTTTTCCAACACCTTCGTTTTGAACTGGAATCACCATTAAACCTATCGAGTTTCTGCCCAGACACAGAAAATCCCCTTACTTCAAATCCCAGGTGTATTTCTAATTTCTCTGTTTAATTACATCCCTGAATTTTAATTTCATTTTATCCGGGAAGTTTTTTTCAATATATGTTTAAGTCATATTATCAAGCGGGCTAAACCCTTTCACATATAGAAACACAGATCTTTTTGTTACCCAAATCCCAGCAGTCAATATTCTAGATTAGAGAAATAAATTCCTGGGTGAGTAATTTATATCAAACTAAAAGGCAATACCTTTCTTTAAGTGCTTTTAAAGTAGCCTTCCCAAATTACTGCAAACTGTGAGTTACTGTTTCACTCAACACGATGGTGTTGTACATATTTCTGTCTCAAATTTCCCTTCTAAATGCCTATACACACACAAAAAAAAGTGCCATGGCTCAGCTTGGTTTGAAGTATTTCTTCCTTTTTGCCCTTTCCCAGCACACAGCATATTCCGCGTGCAGCAGCATCTCCTAGTGGCCGCACTGCCTTTGCTCAGTAGGAAAGGCAGTGAACGGGGGAATTTTTGTTTTTCCCCACCGTTTCACTTGCTGAACAACAATATTTACCTTTGTGGAAGTGAGGGCTGCTCCCTGAGTTGCAGGAGTATCTGGAAACGTGAGGGTCATAGTCCTTGCCACCAGCTGCTGAGAAAGGCAGGGTGCGTTTTGCCAAACAGCCCTGTCCAAGGATCCTTTGTGGGAAAAGTTTCTCCAAGGCTCGAATCAGATGTCAGGCCAACTCTGCACTAATTTATACCAGTTCAACGCCACTGAATACCTGACTTTTATCAGTTTCAATGAAAAAGGTGTCTACTCACTTTCTAAGCCGTTTATAACGAAGAATTTATTCTCTGCTTTACCTGGAAAAAGAAAAGTTCTTGCACGAAGTCATGGAAGTACTGTGGATAAGTTTCCTCATAGGCAACAAATGACAAAGAATTGGGGTAATGCTTCAGTACACTGAATACAACAGAGAGATTATAGACACTGTTAACATTTCAGCCATAATCTGTAACTATCAGGCTGGAGCTGGGTTCATCAGTGTGCCTGGAACCAAATACAGCATTTTCAACGCTCACAGGACGGGTGTAACCCTCTGAGCCGCTGGACACCCACAGCATTCTCTTTGGCCATTGCCACTGCTGGGCACAGCACAAAAAACCTGCATTCAAGAGAATGCCACTATTCAGGGCAGCTTAAGAAGAAGCTTAGCTCCTCTTGAAGTCAAGATTAAATGTCAGGCACATGTTTCGGAACTTTCCTGAGTCAAGTCAGGTCCGTTATTTGGAAGGGAACTCACCTACTGAATTCATTCCTTATCCTCGTCTTTATATCCATGCTTGCGTTACCCTGATCTGCAACTGTTTGGAGCTTTGGTGTTGTGTCCTCTGAAGCCTGCTGAAGAACATTAAAACAGAGCAAGTATTCAATCTCCAGCAGTAAAAAAAAAAGAAGAAAAGAAGTCACATCAAACTTGTGCAGGATTGCACACTCACAGAGTTTCCTGTCCTCTGCAGAGATAAATCAGGGTACTTCTTTTTTTGTTACATATAGGTTTTGATCTCTGCTCCACCACAATTTCTCTGGCAAGGGAAACATCATACAGCAGTAACAAAACCAGCATTATTTATTTATTGAGCACTCTCTGTGTGATTGACATTTACAATACCCGGAGGGAGACACAGGCCCTGTCTCAAGGGTCTCGTAGCCTGGAAAAACAACACAGCTTAGAGTCACTGCCCAGACAAACAGAGCCAAAGACGTGAACCTCAAACAATTTGCCATTTACATTTAAATGTTGCCTTTTTTTCTGGATTAATATAGAAAGGCTTAGCAGATGAACAGTATTTGGGGGTGAAATGTACATTGTTTCCACTGCAGAGTAGAAAAGGCAGAGAAAATGGTACTTTCATTTCACCTGGAAAGACAAAGTACACTTGAAGAACCAGGGGATCAAATCTTCAAGAGCATCAGATGCTGGTGCTCCTTAATAGGTAGAACTAAAAAAATAATCCTGAAAATAACTGTATATCTCTTCAGTCTGAAGTAAGAATTAGAAATGTGTTAAGTGTTGATGTGATCTTGAAAGCGAGGACCCACAGCACCCTCCTCTTCACCCTCTTCGCCTCTCTCCCTGCCCAAACTCCTCTGTGAAGCTGCATTATATTCTCCCAGGTAGGAAAATCCCATCTCAATCTAAACTGATTCTCCTCCTTTTTCTTCAAAGCCCAAAGAAGGTATTGCAGCACAAAGGGAGCAGGATTATCTCCAGGAGCTTTATGAAGTGGGAGGAAGCTGCTGCAGAGGTTGTAGAGCAATCAGTTTTCTCTGAACTATTGTGCAACCCATCAAACTAGGCAAGTGAAAGCCCCTACATATTATTAGTAACCAGTATCACTGGCGATGGTGCTTCAGTTCAAATGTTATTTCAAATACCATCCTACTGATTTTCCTGATATTTGATTGCCAGTAATGCTGCCATATTGTACACAGCTTCTGACATGTCGTACACAAATGGAAGAAAAATAAAATAATAAAAAAATTAGTAAAATTCCACATTATTTGTTTAAATTCTGAAAATAAATAACCAAGTTCAAAAAACCAATGATTTCTTAAAAAAAAAAAAAAGTATTATTCCCTGCCATTTGTTCAAAATCAATGCTTTTTTTAATTGAAAACCTTAAGAACGAATGACCTCACCACATTAAATGTGAATCCTGGGGATAGATTCATGTCCAAAGCTAGCAGAATGATTCTTGGTTACGGTTCCTGCAGCTGGGAAATGTAAATGCCTGCGGCTATTCTCAGGGGGCAATTTATTTATGGTCCCCCCTGTGCTTTACCAGCTCTCTTCATGAATCCATTGACTCAGGGAATAGCAAAATAAAATCTTCGAGCACAGGCTTGTAGTTGCTTACAGGTCTCCAAGGAGATAGGAAAAGAGGTCCCTCGTTTCTCTGCTTTCTGTACCCTGCAAGTACATGAAGGTTTTGGCCCTGCGGCACAACCCCGGTGTATAAAAAGCAAACACTGCCCAACAAGAGCAACAGAAGTCGTCACAGCTATAGGAAGTTAACAGCATGACATTTTGAACAGGAAGGCTAAGTTTAACGCCAATTGCCCTGCTCAAGTCTAGCCTAGAGCTGGAAAGAAAATAGCTGGAGAGAAAAAACACTGCTGCAGGACGGCACTTGCTGCTTCCTGAACAGCTCCAGACTCTCGGCGGGGGGAACCTGTGACTGCTCCCACTTTCACAGACCTCAGATCACATCGAGTTAATTTATCTCCTATGAACGTAACCTGCACTCTAAGGAACAAGCAAACTGGGGGAGTGGGGCCTGTCCAGTTGATTTTTCTAGGCATGTTTTGCCCTTGGAAGCTATACAGGAACAAACTCAGGCATATGCTTAAAATCCTTAATCTACATGGCATTTAAACAAATGATTAAGTTGTTTCTGAAGCAGACTTGTTTAAATCATAGAATTATACACTGGTTTAGAATCATTGAATTGTCTAGGTTGGAAGGGACATTTAAGATTATCTAGTCCAACCATCAACCTAACTCTGATAAAAAAAAAAAAAAAAAAAAAACCACAAAAAACCACCCCAACCAACCAACTAACCAACCAACCAACCAAAAAAACCACATCACTAACCCATGTCCCCCAGCACCATGTCAATTCGTCTTCTGAATATTTCCAGGGATGGTGCCTCAACCACTTCCCTGGGCAGCCCATTCCAATGCTTAATAACCCTTTCAGGGTTAAAAATGTTTCCTAATATCCAATCTGAACCTCCCCTGGCACAACTTGAGGCCATTTCAGAATCACAGAATCACAGAATATTCTAGGTTGGAAGGGACCTTAAAGATCATCTTGTCCAACCGTCAACCTAACTGACAAAAATAGACACCCACACAACAAACAAGGAGCATCACCATCGCTAAACCATACCTCCCAGCACTACATCAACCCGTCTTTTGAACACCTGCAGGGATGGTGCCTCAACCACCTCCCTGGGCAGCCCATTCCAAGGCTTGATAACCCTTTCAGTGAAAAAATTTTTCCTAATATCCAGCCTGAACCTCCCCTGGCGTAACTTGAGGTGATTTCCTCTCGTCCTGTCGCCTGTGACTTGAGAGAAGAGACCGACCCCCATCTTTCTATACCCTCCTTTCAGGGAGTTGTAGAGAGCAATAAGGTCTCCCCTCAGCCTCCTCTTCTCCAGGCTGAATAACCCCAGCTCCCTCAGCCTCTCCTCATAAGACTTATTCTCCAGACCCCTCACCATCTTTGTCGCCCTTCTCTGGACCCGCTCCAGCACCTCGATGTCTTTTTTATGGTAGGGGGCCCAAAACTGGACACAGTACTCGAGGTGCGGCCTCACCAGTGCTGAGTACAGGGGGACAATCACCTCTCGGGCCCTACTCACCACACTGTTCCTGATACGGGCCAGGATGCTGTTGGCCTTCTTGGCCACCTGGGCACACTGCTGGCTCATGTTCAGCCGACAGTCGACCAACACCCCCAGGTCCTTTTCTGCCAGGCAGCTCCAGCCACTCTGCCCCCAGCCTGTAGCGCTGCAGGGGCTTGGTGTGACCCAAGTGTAGGACCCAGCACTTGGCCTTGTTGAACCTCATCCCGTTGGTCTCGGCCCATCGATCCAGCCTGTCGAGATCTCTCTGCAAAGCCTCTCTACCCTCCAGCAGGTCGACACTGCCACCCAGCTTGGTGTCATCTGCGAACTTACTGAGGGTGCACTCGATCCCCTCGTCCAGATCATTGATAAAGATGTTAAAGAGAATTGGCCCCAGTACCAAGCCCTGTGGGACACCACTCGTGACTGGACGCCAGCTGGATTTAACTCCATTCACCACCAGGGAAGTTTTCTTTTTATGTCTTTAACCCAGGCCTCAGGGAAGCAGCAGACCTCTCTGAGAAGTGGGTCAGGTCTGCATATGGGTCCTTCAGCTCCCTCCAGGATGGAGTCGCCTATAACAATGACCCGTCTTTTCTTCTGACCTGAGCATGTTTTAATGCTAGGTTTAGTAGGACTTAACCCTGGCGACACCTCTGTAGACAGTGAATTACCCTTCCCATCATGATTGGGTTCCCTTTGCAGAGCCTCGTATTTGTTTTTTAAAGGTACCTGGGGAGGTGGGGGAGTTACTGGGGATATACGTCTGCTTTGTTGGGCAGGAACTTGTTCCCACAGCCCCCTATCTTCTAAGTTACCTTCTTCAGCCTGGCAGAGAGAAGGTAGGGAATTCTCTGAAGAGGCTCCATCTCCCTGCTTGGTTTCTCTTATGGGAGGCAGGGTGCAACTCTGGCAGTCCTTCTCCCTCTTGCATTCCCTGATTTTCCTCAACTTGCTTACCTCCTCCCTGAGCTCCATCACTAATCGGAGGAGCTCTTCTACCACAGGCGTGCCCACCAATGCCATCTGACACCGGCATAAGAGCAGGGCACAGTCTGCCTGATATGAAAACAAAAGGCTTTTTGACATCAAGGAGAAAAAGAAGGATGAGGGGAGCTGCCTCCAGTATGAATCATTCAGTTGCATTTCAGGACTACCAGCCTTTTCATCACCTTTCCTTATTTTGTATTCTGCAGCAGTCAAAGATGCTAAAGAAAGTACTTTTGAAACTGAAAACATTCAATCGCTTTTCCAAATGGTGCCAGGCCACAGTTGCCTTCTTTGCAGGTAGTAAATAATTCGTCAGCAAATTTCATCTACTTCTAGAACCAACCCCAAACTTCAGTTACAATGAAAGCAATTAGGTAGAGGTCAAAGGAGGAGAAAAAACAGGGGTGTCTCTCACTATAAGCTAAGAAGCAGCAATGTCTGTTTGTCCCAAGTCACAGCAAGCATCTACAGGAAAATAGTTTGCCTCATAAAATAATGCCACAGATTGCGCTACTTGTTCTTTTGTAAACAAAACGCTTCCCCTTTGTCCTTGCAGGTGTGACCTGCATCTGCACTATTTCCAGCAGAATGTGAAACCACACAGCACAAGCTGCTCTTAAAAGATAAGATGGCAGAGACCTATTTTCACTTCTTTTTAAAGCAAAAGCGTCACGCCAAAAGCAAGTTGATTTTTGAGTATGAAAATTTACATTCTATGTTAGAAAAATATTTAAAATGTAGGCACTCTATTACTGAATGGAATTAATTGGATTTTATTGCTATTTTTATAATTCTACGCTGTGGGACAGTAAATGTTGCAGTCTTTGCAAAAGAGGTGCTACACAGAGGTGCCCACGCTAATGCTTCCTGTTCAGATGAATTTGAAATTATACTCACCACTTAGAATTTGAAATTATAAGCCAACCACTTATTTTAACAGAACTCTGTGGTGTAAAAACAAAAGGTGAATTTCACCCACCATGAAGAATGAAATTAATTTAGGAGGCAACTGCCAGGAAGAAGCTGCAGATAGGTGAAAAGCCACAGTTAAAAAAGCTCCAAGTAAGATTGGGACTGGTTAAGGCTGTCAGAAAAACTATAAACAGAAAAGGATTTTTTAGATGGGCGGTTTACATGCCTGAAAAGATTTTAAATAAACATGTCCATGAAAGCTACTTGAGCTTAGAAATTAAACTAAGCATGGCTGTTTAATTTTTTTTGCGCATATAATTTTATAGGAATCAATCTGTAAGCTTTTTATTAATTAGATTTATTTATTCTTCTGTATAGTGAAAAGCATTCTCCAGGTTTCCTTGGCTGACAACAATGCACTGCTACTCGTGAAAAAAATCTGACCTTAAATAAGTAGTACTTGATGGGGTACTACAACTATATGGCTATAAAGGGAAAATATGTCACTTTATGTGATGTCCTTGAGTAATGTTTTTCCTACCAGCATAGAACTTCATGTGCCTCCTCCAGAGTTAGTCTTGCTGAGGAGAACAAGGCAGTCAGTGCAGAATCTGGCCGTGGTCAGCCAGAGTCCATAATATTTAATTGGTGTGACAAGCTTCCCAAATATTGCCAAAACATCTTGTGAGAGGAATTTTTCAATTAGTTTCAGAGGGCAACAGTCTCTTCAGATAAGGATAGAGGCAATTTCAGCTTCTTATGTTGTTTCAAATGTACACAGAAAACCAGAGTTACTCCAGTGCTACTGCAAAGTCCTTGAGGTTTACAGCATTAAGCTGCTAATCCACAGCATGGTACTTCTACGTTTTAATTGTGCTTCAATGGTTTAATTATCTTCTATTTAAGTTTTGGATGGTTTGATCTACAGTCCACGTGAGCCTATCTCATTGCCATCATTCACATGAGAAATCCTTTGAAGCCAAGGGTATTACCATGTGACTGAGCTCCTCAGGACCTGTGGTGTACATAAATAGCAGAGCCTGCGCAATCATAAAATATGGAGCAGGGACTGTGCCTTTTGGTTTGGGTCTGTGGGTTTCTTGCTGCCCATGTGAAGATACAGTGGGGACCAGTGAAGTAGGCATCCAGAAAAATTGAGAAGCTATTTTTGGACACAAGTTCCCACGTCTGCAGCACGTTTCTCTTTTAGAAGTAACATCAAGCTTTGCTTTGGGGGCACATCTGGAGCCACAGGAGGAAGAAGGGAGCTCCAGTGGTTCAGATGAGTCATTGTTCCATCTTAATGGAAAACCTATAAAATATCAAACTGCCAGAGAGTAATAGATCTTTCAGGGGTTTATTAGCTTTACAGGTCTTATAAAAATTACTGGAAAAACATAAAACTTTAAGAGCTGAAAACTGAAAAGGTTTCATGAGCTTAAGCTCAGCCTGTTTGGATCACGGCATGGCTACACTTCTGCAGCTGGGATGTGGCATACCAGCTGCAAAAATTCCCCAGACTCTCTTGCTTTTGTTTAGCTGTCCTCCCAGGTCACACGAAAGCTTGTGGCTAGAGTTTCTCTTTGAAGACAATTTCATGAAAATATTTAGGGCTCTAGATATAGCTGAGGTTATTCCTTAGTCGTAGCTTGCCTGGTGATTCCTAAGTACTACTGCCATAGGCTGAAGTTTACAGCTGATGAAACCACCCAGGAGTATTACAGGTCTAGATACAGATATCCATGTTTATCTGCACTGCATACTCAAGGGGCTTACCAGGCATAATTGCCAGTCAGGAGTATTGATTTAAGTTCAGAATTTATATCATATTTCCAGATTTGAAGAGGTATCCCAGAAATTAGAGACCACACTGTGAACGGGGACTTTCAGTCTCAGACACAAAGGCCATCATGATTAGCTACATTCAACAACTGTCAGCTGTAGCAGTTAGCAAAGATCATCACCTTAGTGATGGGCAGATCCTGCTGGATTTTGAGCATTTTCCATTACAGACATAAATACCCCAGGAAAAAAAAAAAATAAAAGAAAGAGAAAATTAAAACAACCCACAAAAATTAAGCACAGTTCAGTTTTGTGTACCCAACCTGAATACACGCCAAGTGCTTCAGGCAGGCAAACAGAAGCCCTGCTCATTGCTGAGACAAAGAACTCCTCTGGAGTTACCTGGATAATAAAGAAAATAAACTACATGGAAACTAAACCTGTACATCCATAAGAAAGCTGAGCTGCATCACAACTGATTTCTCATTCTCTGGTAGGTTTTAGATCTGTAAAAGATTTTTATCCGCAGTGGAGCACAACTACCCTGGGGCCTCTTCTACTAATTAGTCAGCTACAAATGAAGTATAGCACAGATCTCACCCAGCGGATGCAGGGATTTATCCTTCAGTCAGATGCAGAGGTCACCCAATCAGAAGCACACTTTACAGTAACATCAAGAGTCTTGATTTCCCTTTCTCATTCTGGAAAGCAATCGCACTACAGCAACTACAGGCAACTTACCCAAATACAATGATTTTAACACAGTCTGGGACTTCTGATTGTGAAAAAGTGAAGCTTTATCACTTTGCCCTGAAGTGGCCCACTTCCTGTAAGAGAAGCAGGAGAACAATTAGTCATGTATTAGTGAGCTAGGGTGACCTGCAGATATATTTTTTTGACAGTGATTATAAAAGGACCTAATTTTGGCATTCTGCTTCTGAAGTGTATGGCAAAGTGGAAGAGACTTGACTTAGTTATGTTAAAGCTCAAAATTATTTCTCACTCAGTTTATAATGATTTTGTTCCCAGATGTTCCTCATCACGAAGATAACTTTTGCTCTTTGGGTTTGGACATTTAATGCCCCTTTTATCAGATACACTTTCATGTTTTACTCCTCCAAATCCAAATGACAGAGTTACTTTTTTGTGTCATGGGAAACTAACTTATCATAGAATCATAGAATCAAAGTCAGGTTGGAAGGGACCTTAAAGATCATCAAGTTCCAACCCCCCTGCCCTGGGCAGGGACACCTCCCACCAGACCAGGTTGCTCAAAGCCCCATCCAGCCTGGCCTTGAACACCTCCAGGGATGGGGCAGCCACAACTTCTCTGGGCAGCCTGTTCCAGTGTCTCACCACCCTCACAGGAAAGAATTTCTTTCCGGTATCTAATTTAAATCTCCCCTCTTTCAGCTTAAAACCATTACCCCTTGTCCTATCACTATACTCCCTTATAAAGAGTCCCTTTCCAGCTCTCCTGTAGGCCCCCTTTAGGTACTGGAACGCCTTATAAGGTCTCCTCGGAGCCTTCTCTTCTCCAGGCTGAACAACCCCAGCTCTCTCAGCCTGTCCTCATGGGAGAGGTGCTCCATCCCTCTCATCATCTTTGTGGCCCTCCGTTGGACCCGTTCCAACAGGTCCATGTCCTTTCTGTGTTGAGGACTCCAGAGCTGATCACAGTGCTCCAGGTGGGGTCTCAACAGAGCAAAGGTCAAAATAAATCTACAAGTAATTAAGCCTCATCTATTGGCCAAAGAATTTATTACTCCTGTAAGTTTGTTACTAAACTAAGCAGAAGCAATAGCCTAGGTGAGCCAGCTCATGTGTTATTTGCTGCATGATAGCATAAACAGCAGACATTAACACTCATTTCTTGCCAATGCATTCAAATTCATTATAAATGAGGAAAAAAATAATAACGGATTTGAGTTTACAGTCTATTTCCATTAGAGGCTTGTGTTCTAGCTGCCAACACATCTGGATTTCCTAGGAATTAATGGGTTTAACCACAGTGTAATTCTTGTTTGTAGAAAATAATTAATAAGCCATGTAAAAGGTTTTGTAAAAGCATTCAAACTATTGGGAAAATTCCCAGATGGCTCTTCTTGCTTTTAGCACAATGACATATATCCCCTTGTGCTTGATCATAAATTGATGTGCAATTTTCACATATTGTGATATAGGGTGCATTTATGGTCTCACAGTGCAAGGAGTTAAGAGAAACAAAACTTTGGAAAGAGAAAACCTTTGTCAACACACCGATTCACATGTGTTGCATCATGTGACAAAATATAGTTGCAGTATAAGCAAACGATTACCTTCTAAAAGGGCACTGAGAATGAAAAGACATATTCTGAATTATTTTCCTGTCATGAATTCATTTCACACAAGTATTTTGCGTGGGATGGAGGATGGGTTGCAAAGAAGGAAGAACAGCTTTAACAGTGGAATTTGTTAACCCTATCACAACAATATAGCCCTGGGAGGGATTTCAAGAGGTCACTTGCACCAAAGCTGGATGACAATCTGACTCTCAACATGTCTGTGTAATCCCTGTTAAGAGTCCTTCAGTTATGGCAACATCACACCATTCCCATGTCACCTAGTCCTTCAGTATCTTAAGGTAATGCTTTTTTTCTTAATAGCTCACCTGAACTTTGCTGCATTTTGAGCCCATTATTTATTGCCCTACCTTATAAGGACATGGAGAAGAAATTATTTCTTTCGGATATGGATCTACAGTCCATTATAAAGGACTAATGGGGGACCTCTACATAGTTTGATAGGGTGTGAAGGCTGTGAAAGTTTAAAATACAGTCAGTTCCTCCAATATTTAAAGATGCCCTGCATGCTTGGTAATAACGGTCAGAGACGGACCATGTGCTTAGCATAGAGGCAAAATAATTAAAAAAGTATTAAAGTATTTAATGACAAACGTGCATAGTAATCAGTAGGGAAAAAGAAGCATACAGAAAGGGAAGGAATTGGTCAAATATATGTAATAAGTAAAGGTGACTCAGTTTTGTGAACGTAGTCTTGACAATACAATCACCAGTATATGTTATTGTGCTTTCAACTTCTGTATATAATAAAAGAACCTGAGCAATGAATTCAGTCTTGAATAGCATCTGAGTGAATGAGATAGGTGGTAGAGACAGACACACAGTCAAAATTAATATGGTTTAGTGTTTGATTGGCTGTGGAAAGTGCTAAATTGAATGGAGATCCTTTGCCAACAGGGGAAGCTCACCAACACTTTCCGTTCGGTCTAGGAAATATATAGTATATATTCTGTACAAAGACTGTAAAGCCTTGCCTTATCTCGCCTCATTCTTCCTTGTCAAGGCCTTTCTGTCTATGTAGATAGTAGATACACTATATATAGAGATGTTATGGTTCCAGAAACCCACAACAATTTATTGTTGTTTAGACAATTATTCTGTCACCCAATGACCCCTCCCCATCTGGGAAAGGAAATTGGGGAAAACCAAGAAAACACAAGGGTTGACCTATAAATAAATTTAATAGGATAATACTAAATAATTAACATTAATAACACTGAAGAACCAATATTGATCCTGACAATATAAATATAAAATAGACAAGAATTATACTCGGCCAATCCTATCAGGGGGAAGCTGTGCACTCCTGGCAATGGACAGCAAGTGTCAGACGCTGTGAATGCTACTGCTTTGGGAGGAAGGGAAGGGCTCAGGGGTCTGGCACTGGGGCAAGAGGTTCTCTGGACCGCCGCCATCAAGGCAGAGAGAGCAGCAAACTTTATGATTTATATTGAATGTGGCATTTATGGTGTGAAATAATCCTGTTGGCCAGCTTGGGTCAAGCGCCTGGCCCTTGCTCCTCCTCATCCCTGCACCCGGCAAGGCTCGAAAACACCGAGGCCTTGAATCCCACAAAGCACAGCTGGCTATGAAAGCAAATATTTTCACAAATTCAGACACTAGAGTCTCCTAAAAGTGCAGTTTTCCCCAGTATTAGAAGAGAAACTAGTCCTCACGTCGCTCAAAGCAGGAAAAAAAGAGAATACACAAGTGTGCACTCCTAATACACAAAGAAAAGCCTGGCCTCAGCTCACCCTGCCTCACCGAGTCTTTTCTGCCTGTATATATAGAATAATTAGAGAGAGGAGGTGTCACCTCACCTCACCTCACCTCACCTCGTGAGGCCTTTTCCCCGCACGCAGAGCACATCTACGTGTTCCAGGGTACGTATATTCTTAAGATATAGCTAGCGTACATTGTCGATCTAGACAGAAAAGCCTCAACGAGGCAAAAAAATGGGAGGTGAACGTATATATACTATACGCACATGTTCGTGCTCGGAGGTAGGGATGGAGAAACCTCACCTTCTATCGGCCTGTCCTGCGAGGTCACACACACACACACACACACACACACACACAGAGGGCCTGCGGGCCCCGCCGCGCCGCTTCTCCCCTCACGCAGCGGTTCACGTTAAGCGCTTTCCCGGGGCTCCCGGGAGCCCAAGCCGGGCTGTGGCCGCCAACCCCGGGCGGGAAGGCCGGCCCCATCAGGCGCGGCTCCCGGCCTCCCTCACACCGGCCAAGGCGGGGCGGGGCCGCCAGGGGGCGCTGTGGGCGGCGGCGGCGGCGGGAGCGGCGCTCGGGCCCGCCTGCGCGCTCCTGCCCTCCCCGCTCCCGTGGGGCGGCCGCGGCCTCGGCCTCCCCCCCCCCAACCAGGCCCCGGTTGGCGACCCTCGACGCCCGCTCTGCGGTCGGGGCGGAGAAGAAGGAGGAAGGGAAGCGGGCCGAAGTGAAGGAGAGCTGCCAGGAGCCATGTCCGCGCCCGCCGGGTTACCGCCGCGGCCCGCCGGTGCCGCCGCCGCCGTTTACCCGGGCGGGCCCGGCGCCTCCCGGGAGGCCGCGGCCCCTCAGAGCGGCGCGCCTAGCTACCAGAACGGTGAGGGGCCGGCCCCCTGCCTGCGCGGGGCCTAGCGGGGAGAGGCTGCCCACGGGGTCCCCGGGGCGAGCTACGCTGCCGGGGGAGGGAGGTGGGGGTGGTCCCGGGGTGGCGGGAGGCCGAGGCGGCCGGCGGAGGGCCCGGTGGGCCGCGGCGGAGCCGGCGCCTAAGTTAGAAGCCCTTTCTCTGAAAGGCGGAGGGGGCCTCGGGGAGGAAGGCGCTCCCGGGCCGCCTCCGCGGCGTGTGGACTTAACTTTAAAGGCGGCGCAGGTTCTCCCGGCCTCGCTGAGGGAAAGGAGAGGGATGTTGGGGGGGAGGGGGGGTCACCGGGGGTCTCCGCTTCCTTCCCCCCTGGCCATTGGGCTGTGGTGGCTGCTCGGTGGCGTTCCGGGAATGCTCCGGAGGCCAAGGCACCGCCAGGCCTCGGCTCCGGCCGGGCCGGGCCCAGAGTGTGGGCAGAGAACCCACGTACTGTGGGTGAAGAGCCCCTCGTTTACTTCGTGGTTGTTTGTGAACGTAAAAGTAGTAGGTAGGTGGGTGTTCACGCAACTTTATCGGGATTTTGGGGCTGAATCAGCAAGATCGGACCAGTGAAATGTGGGGTCGCTGGAAAACAAAGGTAAAATAGTTCAGAGTGGCAAAACACTGGCTTGTTTTTCAGCTGGAGAGGCATTGAGACTAACTGCGCTATCAATTAAAGTAATTAGCGTGCCGTGCCTCGTTTTTAAATTGGTGCGCTACAAAATCGGTTCTTTATTAATACACCTCATTAACTTCTCGGAACGCCTGTATGATCTTCGTCCGCACCTAATGATGGTTTGGTATCTAATTTGGGCCTCTTGCCTGCGTAGAGTCGTAGCTCCTACTGTTAAATCCTTTATTTTGTGGTCAGGGTGTTCGGTGCACAGGTGTGCACAGATCAGTATGGAGGGTAACGACCTACAAAATTTTTTACTCGTGAATATTTCTCATGTCCAAAGGGGCAGTTAGGCAATAAGCACTTACATGCCTGTAAAGTAGGTTTTGAGTCAGTTTGCAGATAATGCAAAAGTCACTGAAGTGAATGAAAAGGAAGGTAATTAATGGTAGATTTAAGGAAGATTTTAATGCCTCAGATGTGTCCAAACTTTCGTATTATAATGCTGAGTTTTGTCAAAATTATTCAGAAAACGCCAACTTCTCTGTCTTTTAATGAAAATCATGTTCTTATCAGGACACAGCTACTATAGCATCAATAACCTGGAGGTGTGTTTCACAGAAATAAGTAGAAATGTGACATCGTACATTCTTCTTGTGTTTTTAAGTGAATGAAACAGTAATTTTAAAGAGCCATCATTACTTTTTGTTATTTTAATGAACTAACTCCATGTTGCTGCTCATATTCTTAAAACCAGCATGTTTACGACCCTGTAGTAGACCATTTATTTTCTGCGAAACACTTTCTTTAATTCTAAGAGATTTATACAATGTTCTGTAATAGTCTTGAATTTTTATTGTATATCTTGGTAACTACTCAACTTAATTTTGGCTTCTGTGTTCCTTAAGGTATCTTACAGTTATGTGTATTTGATGATTTGTTGGCAAGAGCTCTGAATTTGTCATTTTGTGTCATTTAGCAATAGCATTCCAGAATTTAGTGTATCTGTTGTCTTTAAGTACTAATCTTCTGAAGTTATAACACAGGATTTGAGGCTTCTTTCTTTTCAAAATTGTAATAGGAGGGGGAGTAGAGGGGAATAGAAACAAAAAAAAACTGTACTGGAAATTTCCATTCTGTCCAATAGAAACTAAATTTCACGAAGATTGTAATTGCTTTTGAAATTTGATTTCAAAAGCAATAGAGTTTAAATGTAAGATACTTAAGTGAATACAGCTATTTCTGTATTGGCTGAAATAATACACTAGTGCATACTTTCAGATATTCAGAGTGCCCTGTATTTTAATTTCATAAAATGTGGGTTTTTCAGGTAAAACTGAACTTACTGGGGTCTGATAAAAGAGGAGCTGTTTTTCTGAGAAAGCAAGCACCTTATTGCATGTACAGTGATACTAAAAAGGATGTTGTGCTTTGTTTTTAATAAGTTTTGCCTGATCCAATGACCAAGTCCATTTCAGACTCTTGGAGACTTTAGTTTTAGTATAACTTAGGGTTTTTAAAAAAATAATTAAACTTATTCTTTTTATTCTCTTGCAGTGCTCTCAGTTTGATCCTATGCTGAAAAAAAGAGC
The DNA here is from genome assembly GCA_003697955.1 of Calidris pygmaea. Lineage (NCBI taxonomy): Eukaryota > Metazoa > Chordata > Aves > Charadriiformes > Scolopacidae > Calidris > Calidris pygmaea. The sequence goes on along the minus strand of QJSC01005287.1, from coordinate 548,059 downwards.
CCCTTGTTTGGGGTGTTGTTCATAACTGTGGCTTTAAAATACAGTTCTTCTGGCTAAAGTCTTGCAAGTTTGAGGCGATTTTATTGCAGTAGTCTTACAGGTGGCTTTCTATCTAAGTGAAAAATTACCTGTTTCCTAATTTCAGCATAATGTTGCTTGTTTAGTCAGTACTAAAAGATGATTTGCTTTTCCAGTAGTGATGAAGCGTTTCGGTACTAGCAGTTTAATGTATTGAATTGTAACGCTGAGAGAATAATCACATCGAATCCCAATATTTCTCCAGAAGATTTTTGTCTGGTGTTGTCTACAGCCGATTTGTAAGATTACCATTGGTATCTCTACTAGCGTTTTGGGACCCTAATTTTAATTATGACATTATTTAGCCTTGTTATCCATCCATCCTCAGACTTCAGATCTTTTGCATGGTTTCATTAAATTTGATAAAGAGGATAGAGGCCTGAAAGGTAGAAAATCCCTGAATGTTTTGAGAAAATGGGAAGCTGGGTGAATGAAGGAGCTAAACATTAATTCCATGATAGAGCTGTTGTGAGAGCTCAGCAGTGGCTTGATTTGCTGGCTTGTTTGCTGACAATTAAGGGCATGCAGAGCTTAACAAGGCACAGTAGCGCTGCCCTCCCATCCATCCTAGAAGGGCATATGCGAAGGAGCTGTGGTGGGTAAAGGGATGTTAAAAGTTACAGAAAACTAACAGGTGTTCTTGGCTAGAAAGGAAGATGGTGGCGGAGGATACGTAGACAACATGTAGGTAGGGTACATGGTAGATGGCTAAATTATTAGGGTGAGAGAATGTCTGGACGTAAAAATCAAAATAAATGTGGCACTAGCAAGCAAAGCTTTACAAAGTTAAGTTATAAGGCTTGTGGGGTTCACCTGTTAATGTCTGTGTAGTTATACATTATAACATTATAAAGTATTGCTTTGGTTCATGGCTTTGATTATAGAGATGATATTTTAGCAGTATTACCTTCTGTGTGCAGCTGAGGTTTTCAACTCCTCTTGTGGAGTTTTTTTGAAAGAGATTTGTCAGGTGTTTTGGAAGGATGGTAGAGTACCTGAGACACGAGGACAGATTGTGCAATTAACCAGGTTTCAAAATGACACTGAAGATGTACCCAGATTTCCAGTGTTTAAAACTGTCCAATTATCCAGTCATTAGGAGCTTCAGCTACTAATTGCAGTACAAAAATTACTTTCTACTCACATTCTTCATAATCAAATGGACAAAAAACTCATTTCAGATAATGGGAACAATCTTTCATCTGTTACTGCAGAAATTGCTTTTAAAAGACCAGGGGTTTGAGATCAAAAATATAATATGTGTCTTTATTTATGGCGTGTGTTTTTAAACTACAGCTTGATACTTGCAAGACTTTGCAGTAGGTGATTTGATATGCAACCTTTTATTTAGAAGTCAGGTGCTCCTAAACCAGTTTCTAAATTATACCTGCTCAGTTAGTTTATTCTGCATATTTTAGTAGAACAAATGCGCAGACTCTTCAGAGAAGACATCTTTTCTTGCCATCTGAAGTGATATAACTGCTTAAAGCAATAAGAGAGATGTAAGTTATTGATGTATTTTTGAATTTGCTCTTTCAGACTTTAAAAAAGCAGGTCAAAAGTCTGCCAAAGTTCACACAGCTGTTAATGACTTGCTAACTCAAAATAATTTTACCTTAAAGGAGAATGAATTACACAGCTTTGTGAAGCAGCTTCCACTTTTTCAAGAAAATATCCATTTTTCAAGAAAATAGTGAATCAGAAGTGTAGTTACATATTCTCCTCTAAGCTCAGGATGTGGTTGTTTGGGGTTTTTTTAAGCTCCTTATGCTTTCTCCCAAAACGCCTTTCTGTCTTTTGACCCAGCAGTCCAAGTTACTGTTGTTCATGTTTTTAGGTCCTTTCACTTCTACTCAACTTGTTGGCTTGTCAATTATGAAAAAGCATTTTTAGTTTTATCAGAAAGCAATTTTGGATGGTACATCTGCTTACAAGATGCCATTAACAAATTCATTTTTAAATTGTCTTGCAAGTTAATCCTAGAACATCTGGGTGTTACTTTGAGAACAGTGATTTTTCAAAGTTTCAAGACGAGAAATAGTACTTGTAATAATTGTAAATATCAGGGAGGAAAGAAACAATTTATTATTACCACTCGCTGGTTAGATTTGCGAGTCGCCCAGTGCTGTGCTTGTGTTTCTGTTCACCGAGGACTGGGAAATAACACCATAGTCATTCAGCATGACGTAAGCAGTAGGGTGTGGTAATTTTAAGAAAGGAAGTTATCCAGGGAAGTGCATTTGTGGTTCACTAGAGAATAAAAGCAGGGTTCGGGGAAAGAACTTTGAGATTTACCATTGGTCAGTTGAAAAAAATAGTTTGGACACAGTTAACATTCAGTCTCTAGCAAACAAGTACTTGTTTGACCCATGCTGGACCAGTATGTAATTAACCTCTAATGTTGGAGAACCAGTTGTAGTGACAGCAGAGGTCAATTTCTCTGATACCAACATCTCCCATACCTCTTGTAAGTATCAGGCAGTAAAGAGGAATGAAGTGCCTCGCAAGATACTCTGTAGTTTCATAAAAATGTCGGTTTTCATAAAAGCATAATATAAAAGAACATAGAAGGCAGAAATAACTGCCCTGCAGCGCTTTTTCATGGTCACTTTATTGAGGATTTGTAAAGAAGTATACAGTTGTCATACTGGTTTGACTACAGGTGTTGTTTTTTTTCCCATACTGAGTCAGGTTTTTTAAGGTATACTGTTGTATTCAGATCCTTAGAAAGAAGTTTGATGCTTATTGTTGCTCACTATTTGTTTAGATATCAACCTCCTAAAAACTTTAAAAAAATATTAAAAGTACAAATGTGAGGCATAAAGTCTTGGATAATGGAAGCAATCTATTTTTCTGTTGCTTATGTGTGTTTGCGAATTACTTAAAATACTGTATTTTGCATGCATTATACTTTGTTTGTTCTCTTTCTGCTGAAGGAAATTGACCTCAAAAATAGTGACGGAAAACAAGAAGAAATCAATTGTTTGTTAGTCAGAGTAAATATAGAGTCTACTGTCAGATGCACCTTTAATACATGTGATATTTTTTCTTTGTTTCAGGTCCTGTGCAAAGTCGGATGCCGTTCCCTTCTGGCTATGGCTCGCATCCTCCAAACTATAGTGTGCCCTCAGGACACTATTCCCAAGTGCCCAATAAAGCTGCTGCTTCACATTTGGATAATCAGTATAGAGCCAATTATTACCCTACTTATTATTCAGCACCAGCACAAAATGTTATGGCACCTTCTGTGGGTACCAATGTGTTGAATACACAGGAATCCCAGCAGTTGTACAATAAAACTCCTCCCCATACGGTGGGGTCAGCTGAAGGACCTATTCAAGGAGCAATATCATCTGCATCCTACTTGCATACGAGTGCTCAGCAGTCATATTCAGCGTTTGGTAATCACTACAGCACTTCTGTCAGCTCTTCAGTTGCATCTCAGGGATTTCCCCCTAATTCTGATCACTACGCCATGCCTCTGGCTTCTAGTGCCATGTATCCTCATGTTTCCTATCCTGCGGCTGCTGGCAGTGTGTATGGGCAAGCATTTACCTCTCAGAGCCTACCTGCTGTTGGACAGTCCAAAGAGACAAATACCTTTTCTAGCCAGAGTACATCAGTACCTCATTCCCTTCAACAGCACGTTCCTGTGGGATATAATTCAACATTATCAACTGTTTCATCTGCTCAGTCTGTTCAAGACGGCTTCGGCAGGAACCTCGCCGGATCGGTTGCTAAAGTAAGCAACCAAATAAACACAGGTATGATGTTATTTGAAGGTTACTGAACTACCAGATGTGTCTGGAAAACATTGGGAATCATGTGGTCTGGTTGATTTGTGCTTGTTCACTATGTGGGATTCTGTATTGTAATTTTGAATTCTGTCCTATTCATTCTTGAAGCCTTTCCCATTTGGGTAGCGCAGTCCTCACAATAGCAGCTAATCATATCACTGATGTCTTTCTATTAAGAGGTACAGAAAAAGACAATGTTTAGGGGATGGTTTTAGTTTATTGGGTGGTTTTTTCATCTAAGTGGCCTTGGAAAGGAATTCTTTTGTGCGGTTTTGAAGTATGTCTATTCTGAATATTAATAGACATATTCTGAATCACAAAGGTACTGTTTTCTTTTTCTGGCTAGAGAATTTTATTAAGTCATGATCTATATTGATTCTTTATATTTTACCTAAGTGAACATGCATGCAGTCTTCTCTTCAGAAGAAGTAGAGCCTATGTGGGTTTGGAGGCAATTGTGTGTTTTTTTTTTTAATTAATATTTTTTGGTAAGCATTTGAATGAGAGCGCAATTTGGGTGGTTTTAGCTGATTTTTGTGAGCAACATCTTGATGTTTTTAGTTTGGATCTAGCTATAGAGAATGAAATTGGGAAGGTGAAAGTTGAGGGCAAGTATGCTTTAGTCCTTGCTAGTAGCTGCAGCTTCTGCTTCGTGCAGAACCGAGTACAAGTTCATAGGGTGGGCAGGGCTTGTAGGAAGAATGGAAGAGAATAGAGATGTGGGGGTCCCTCCATGTTGAAACGTCTCGCTCGCTTAGAGAGCAGTAACATGTGCAGGAAAATTATGTGGCTTTTTTTCTCTACTGGTAATTTTCTGACTTTTTGTGCAGTTTTGACTTGTAGACTGTGCAAGACTAATGACTTTCCTTGTCTCATGAGACAGAGAACTGTAGAATGTTTCATTTTTTTTATGCTAGATAGCCCAGGTTATTGTTTAACATTGCAATTGTTTTAGGAGTCCTTGTAGCAGAGGTTTTCTAAGACCAAGGATTTAGGAAAGGACATGGTTTTGATGATGGTAAAGTTTTGCCTGAGAAAAACAGTTAAGCTTAAATCAAACTTGTCCAATCCATACCAAGTTTGAATTTAGTTTTAATATTGCTTTTTTTCTCCCCAAGAGTAGGATTTGGAGTGTCATGCTTCAGGCTCAGTTTCAGTAGTTCAAATATTGGTAGATTTGTATTCTGTCTCTGTGAGGTGCTCTGCGCAGTTTTCTGTAATATGTCAAAAACATGAAACAAAATACTGTTTAAAAAAGAAAAAGATTTGTAAAAAGCTTCTGAAGTTAATGGCGTTTCAAGGCTGAGCATAAAAATGAATTTAAAACTCTGTCCAAAAAAACTTGATTTAGTTGAGCACAGAATCTACAGCTGGTCTTGGCAGAAGGCAAATATCATTCCAGAATAGTAAGATTTGCAGTAGTTATAGAATCATAGAATGGTTAGAGTTGGAAGAGACCTTAAAGGTCATTGAGTTCCACCCCCCCTGCCCTGGGCAGGGACATCTCCCACCAGACCAGGTTGCTCAAAGCCCCATCCAGCCTGGCCTTGAACACTTCCAGGGATGGGGCAGCCACAGCTTCTCTGGGCAACCTGTTCCAGTGTTTCACCACCCTCATAGTAAAGAATTTCTTCCCAATATCTAATCTGAATCACCCCTCTTTCAGCTTAAAACCATTACCCCTTGTCCTGTCACTATAGTCCCTCAAAAAGAGTCCCTCTCCAGCTCTCCTGTAGGCTCCCTTCAGGTACTGGAAGGCCATTATAAGGTCTCCCCGCAGCCTTCTCTTCTCCAAACTGAACAACCTCAACTCTCTCAGCCTGTCTCAGGGTGCTCTGGCCCTCTGATGATCTTCGTGGCCTTCCGCTGGACCCATTCCAACAGGTCCATGTCATTTCTGTGTTGAGGACTCCAGAGCTGGACACAGTGCTCCAGGTGGGGTCTCAGCAGAGTAGAGGGGTAGAATCACCTCCTGTGACTTGCTGGCCACACTTCTTTTGTTGCAGCCCAGGATGTGCTTGGCTTTCTGGGCCGAGGGCACATTGCCGGTTCAAGTTGAGCTTCTCATCCATGAGCACTCCCAAGTCCTTCTCCTCAGGGCTGCTCTCCAGCCATTCTCTGCCCAGCCTGTATTTGTGCCTGGGATTGCCGTGACCCAGGTGCAGGACCCTGCACTTGGCTTGGTTGAACTTCATGAGGTTTGCATGGGTCCAGCTCTCAAGCCTGTCCAGATCCCTCTGGATGGCATCCCTCGTATGAAAACGACTTATTGTTTGTTCAGACTGTTAGTGTTTTATTTACAGAAGTTTTATTTTAATTGCCTGTTAATTTTATTTCCTAGAGGGAATCTTGAAATACATTTTTTTTGTTCATAACAATGTTTTTCGTGAGGAACAGCTCTTTTGAATGTGAAACAGTGGAGCTGGCCAGACCATGAAGAGCAATACGAGCAATGGAGAGGCTTATTTCTGAACCATTCAGTGCTCTTCTTAAGGGGGTGATTGAGTTAATACATGGCCTCAAGAAAAATGTAGTGATATTATGCTTGAATTTCAAAGAACTGATGATAGAACGGTCTTTGGTAGTGGTGTGTAATAGGAACACACTTTACAGTTAGGAAAATAAACACTGATCCGCTCTTTCTGTTACACTTGAGTAATATTGCAGTACTTGGTTTGTTCGCTGGGCTGTAGGCATAGTTACTTAAAACCACGCTCAAATTCATCCTAAGCTTGTAGAGGTGCTGAGATAAGCACCCCCTGTGCTTCCTTGCACAGTGGACTGGATTGTGGAGCTGATTTAACTGGAGAATAACTGTTTTCCCTCTGAATCCTGGTTAAACCTCAGCATACAAATTTACTGTGTTTACTAACTGGGAAAGAGCAAACAGAGGTAGCAAACAGTAGCTAGGCTGAAGGAAGAGTTGGGTGTTATATTACTAAATTCTAAAGACTTAAATGATTTTTAAAGTCTAGGGCTAAACAGACCGCCTCCAGTAATATCCAACTTTTTCTTAGTCTAGATTTCAACATCTTTGGTTGAAATATATTAAAAATTCAATTGCTACAACACCTAGCTAATAAAAGATGACAAATAATTGGTCCTGGTGTAATTGATGCACACTGTTACGCTTTCTACATTTCCCAATGCAGTCCTACTGTTCTCAGATGAAATAATTTGATTCCATTAAAGAAAAAAAAAGATACAGTGAAATTCCTGAGTGTGTTCTCTGTAGCTGTTCATGTAAAGAAATTTTGATAACACTATCCTACTACTAAAGTGCCAGTAAGAAAGTCTGCGGTTGTTGCTGCTGTGCTGTGGAAGAAGACCCCTTGCAATCCTTAAATTATAAATAAGCCAATCTTAGGAAGACTGTCACTACTACTGTCTTCATGTATTTTTCAGCAGCAGTTTTGTTTGCTCAGTGAACACTGAGAGCTCTCTGTGATGAAAATGAGACATAATTTATACAGAAGAATGTCATGTTTCTAATAAAATGTGTGTGTTCAAACAGGATTTATTCAGGAAACTTAGGCTGAAGGAAGCTTTTTCAGAAGTTTGGCGATATCTGAATTTTTCTCTACTTGAATCAGAAAAGTTCTAAGCCTTGGATTTAACATTGGGTTTTGAAGTAAACCAATTTGTGTAGGGCCTTGGAAGTCCCCCAAAACTGAATATGTTGAGATTAAACCCATGAGCTGTTGTATGTTACGTACTGAGGACGCAGATCTGCAACAAAATCTTTTTCTAAAACTTTGGCAGCAACTGTCTGAAATCACAGAAGTATTTTCAGTGAAGCTTGCTGAAGTTTCACTAGAATAAAATATGAAATTTATTTTAAGAGGCATCTGTTTTGACCTGTTTTGATGAATAGCGGCCAGTGAGAATACTTTTCTTTGCTTTAGGATGTATAAATAAAGTAGAATACAAGTACTTAATTGGAGACTTTTCAGCTTGCTCATTTAAACTAGTTTTATCTGGCAAAAATGCTATTATCTAGTTTTAAATTCTGTATTTCAGCAGAACAGCATTGATATAAACCTGTCCAGAAACAGTGTTAGGCTGTGTAAATAACACACTCTGTATTACTTAGGCTTTTTGTCTTTCTAAGTCAGTAGCCTCCCTTAATGTTTTTCCAGCTTATTTGGGTTGAAATTCGTGCACTCTGGTTTTTCTTGGTGCTTTCCTGTCAGTGTGGATGTCAACCAGAGTACCCAGATTTTACTGGACTCCCCTCTGCCTCCCTGAGGAGAGCGAGATAGAAAACTCCTCCTGCGGGTACAGGGTATGGGTTTCTTTGTTTCCTGCATCTTGTCTACAGTCCTGTAACCGAAGGCAGTCTGCTTGAGCAGGAGACACTTTAATTTCTTTATCTCATGCACATTCTTCCCCTTATGTCAGATCAGGATCTAAAGTCCTTGCTGCCCCAGTTCCATAGGAATGTAGGCTATAATCCTGTAAATCTGCTAATATAGGTGTGGTTGGCAAAAGGGGAAGGACTGCAGCTGAGAGAGAGAAAGTCAGGGAGATAGGATGCTGTTGAAAACCAAGCTGCAGGGAGGTGGTAAATCTCTCAGTAGAAATTGCATGTTATATTGGGGTTGGGGCAGAAAATCAAGATTGCAGCTGTAGCAACTCATTGTCACAGAGAGCAGACTTAGGAATTTCAGTATATCCTCTTTTTTTTTCAAGTAGTTTTACTAAAAACTATGCACAGACCAGTACTCGTACTCTAAGCTGCTGTTCAGTCCAGCTTTGTCGTGAGCAAAAATACACCATCCTAAATTGATGAGTACTTACATGACAGAGTGCAATCTTCTTACTGCCCAGAGGGGGGAAAAATTAATAGTCTAATACCATAACCATAGAATGTCTCTTGTGATGATAGTTACTTACAATCTATTTTTACAGATTCACTGTCTCTACGTTTTTCCTTTGGTCCTAGTTACTTACAGTTTTTGAAAACTTTCCAGAGTCACCAAATAAGGTTTAACATGTAATTTTGTGGGTTGGATTTTTGTACAAAGAAATAGTTATGTTATTTTTTTTGCTCGGAGTTCAAAAATGTTATCTTGCAATAAATCTAAAGGATCCACAGAATTTTGAAGGCTATTTCGGGTGACTTTCGTTTGAGAGTAGATAATAGTACTTGGCAGGAAGGTATTACATCTGCAGCTAATCTGGGTGTAAATTGGTTTTGGCTTTGAACACGTGACACTGACATTATAGCATTTAGCATGCGCTACAGCAGTTCTTGATGCTGCAGGATTGCTGTATCGACTTGGAAGTGTGGAAAATACCATAACCCCATAAACAATTCTCTCTGCTACAAAACCTGGGCGAGCACGCTAAGGTTGCAAAGAACTTCCCGTGTCATCTTGCATATCTAGTTTGAGGAAGCTGTGTAGCTACTGTAACGAGAACATTTCTGCTGACGGGTGCTGATGCTTCTGTGGAGGCTCTACGAGACATAATGTGTAGAAGCAGAGGTTATAGCAAGTGCATTTCAACAGAAAATGCTCTGTGTATGTACTTTGGAGAAATACGGATTTTAATTTTGGTAACGCTTGCCAAAAAGCCGTATGTATGCTCAACGTTATATTTGAAAACATAGTATATTTGAAAGCATAGTAAATATATATAAAGCATAGTAAATAAAAGTTCCCTTAAGGTGGTGAAAATACATGTATGCTGTTAATTTTGACACTAAATTAAATAAACAGAAGGGTCATTTTAAGCTGCCTCCTCTTCTTCCCGCTATAAAGGAAGCCTCAACTTTCCCATAAGGTCCTTTCAGATATCAACTCCATTATTTAAAGAAAAGCCAGGGACTGTGTGAACCGCACTGCTATATGTGCAGAGGAACCAAAGTTGATATTGTATGTGCATCCTCTAGTGAATTCTGTAACTTAAATAAGTACGCTAAAAACACAAACAGTGAATTTTGTTCTTGCTTAATTTCTGTGTTTGTTTACTGAGTAGTATTGGTCAAACCCTTTCCTTTCTATTGTTACTTTTAACAGTTTGGGCTGTCAGGTTTTTTAGAAAGAATCATAATTCAAGGAATTTTTTCAATTTATAAACAAAAAGCAACCCTTTTAAAAGCTAACTTAATTGAAATGATATTGTCCTTATCTGATAGGAATTTCAACTCGGCTTTGTAAATCTCTCAAAGCGCTAATCTGACTTTTTTAAGCAGATTATATCTAGTCCAGATGTTTAAAGCACATCGGAAGTTCTGCAGAATACTCAGAGTTGATTGAAACAGATTGCTTGGCGTATGGGTCTCACCATTGAAGACCAAAATTGCGAAGTGCCAGCCCTGTGAGGGAGGCAGAATACTGGTCTGATACACAGCTGACTCTAGGGTTTCCTGCCTGTAGGAGGAATATTGAGAGGGAGCTATTCCACGTGGACTGTGTTCCTCTTAACTGGGAAGAGAAGCCTGTGAAAGCGTGGAGTTGTGGGGATGGATCGAAAGTGGATCAATTTATCTTCTGTTTAATTTTGATCTTACTGCATCATGCTTTCCTTTTTTGCTGCTAGTTGTCAGAGTGATTTGTTCATTTTAATGGAGTTTTAACATTATAGGTATTTAAGTTGAAAAAAACCCCAACTTTTTCATTTATATGTGTTTGAAGGCATCTCTCTTTGAAGTACTGTATTGTTTGTGTTGTTATTGTGGAACCAAATGTGATTGCTTGCATTGTGTAATTGTCTCTGCAAACACAAACAAAGCATTCCTGCTTTCTGCTGCTGCTTTCAGGTGGTGGTGATTCTTCACAGCCTGTGCGCTCTGGGAGCCAGAGCCTTCCATTTACCAAGCCTGGGGCTGGAACATCTGCTTCCTCTGCTGTGATCTCCTCAGTCAGGACACCTGCTCCAAGCCTTTCTACACAGCCACGATCTTCACCCTCTGTTACGCAGTCACCAGAGGCGGCCCTTCAGGAAGGTACTAAAAGGGAATGGGACGTTAAAGTACAAACTTCTGCCCAGTTCCACATGTGGATTATTGCTGCTCTTCTGCATTTGTCTGACCGGAGTACAACTCTTGCATCTCATCAAGCTCCCTTAGTGTTCTTTCTTTGTACTACCTTGGTTCTAGTTCTCTTAGCTCTTCTGTTTGATTTCTTTGGGCCATATGTCATCTTTGGCTTGTTTGTCTTGTTGGCGGTCTTACATGTTTCTTCCTCAAAAAGCCCTTTAGTTCCCTTATTGTTCTAAAAAGCTGCTTGCTTATTTTAACTTCTTGGAAGAAGGCCTTAAAAGTAGCTATTGTAATCAGTCTGTATTGAAAAATCAGGTGTAAGCTAGCAATTTGCTCGCGCTAGCACTGGGAAATGGAGCGAGTTTGAGTATTAAATTCAAACTGATAGAATTATTTTCTTATTCCCTAGCTGTAAGCTCCTGTGGAAAGCTGCTGCAGGAGCTCTTGGATAAGCTTCTTCCTATTCTGATGTTGGTAGCTGCTTGACAAAGAATCAGTTGGGTCTTGAGCCTTCTTCAGCCATGCTAATTCTGCCCTGATGTTTTGATTTGCCTGTTGACTGTTACATATTTCTGTATCTAATGTTCCAAATCTAACTTACTACACTGATTTTTTTATTTTTATTTTATTTTTTTTGACTGTGTTTTCTTTTGATATTTTCAGGTTTTTAAATTCTTATGGAAAAAGAAGCTGGTGTGTGAGGTGGAAGTAGGCATTAATTTTGTCCAGGACAATCTAATATTTCTAGTGTACAAAATAATTCTCAAAAGCATGGTGTGTGACTGTCACAGCATGTTTTTTATTCTTAAATATCAAAGTCCTCTGACATTAATGTCCAAAGTTTCCCTTTTCCTCCATTTCCTCCTTTTTCTGGTGGAGTGGAGAATATAAAGAAATAACTTGTCTGTGAATCGGCTCTGTGTATCTTACAGGCGAAAAGTAATTCTTCATTGCTATAAAGTCCTATGTACAGGGTACCATTTTAAGGAAAATGATAAATCCGTTTTTGGAACTGTGCTTGGTTCTTCCAAAGTTTTATAGTTGATTTTGGTACTGGGTAGAATTGGTAAGGTAGATGTGCTTGCTAGAAGATACAGTTGCTTCATCTTCCAAAGAAATTGCATTTTTCTAATGAGAAAAGGATTTTAGCTGTTTAACTGTGCTTGCCTTGGTGCACAACATATATGTTCTTGCAGTGATTGTTGTATAATGTGTGAACACTTGGTACATTAAATACAAATCACTGCTGAACTTTTCACTAAATTCATATACTTCCATATAAGTGAAGGTTAATGCAATATGTAGCTGAATGAGCACACTTTTAAAATTAACAATATTCTTATGTCAGGAATATAAAGATAAGTCATCAGGAGTTTGTGTTGATCCAGTTGTATTTATGTTAATATAATCAATAATAAATCCATATACATGGCATCACACACATGTTTCTATCTTTAGGTGATATTTTTCTGAGCGTTAGAAGCCTTCAGATTCTTTTCATTTAGTTTCATTTGAGTCTGAAACACAAGATATGCTCTTGCAATACCTTTTTGTTACCAATTAAGCATGATAACTATTTGTAGAAATTAACCTACTGAAAAAATATTCAGTAGATGTGTTCTATTTGTCTTGGTTGCTGGAATTCCAAGTGTGTTTCTCATGCGAAGATTAAATGGACTGATTTTTTTTTTTGTTGTTTTTTTTCTTGTTACAGAGTAGTATTGTTTACATGAAGGCATTCTGGAAAACCAGCTTGAATTAATTTTTGAAGTGGAGTTCATTGTTTTAAGCTCCTATGTGGGCATTCCTATACGCAATTAAAATATTCTAATTGTTTACTTGGCTAAGTTTTAGCAGGACAAAATCTTAGAATGTATTAAAGCCTATTTAATCTTACATAAATATCCATCCTAATTTAATGTGGATAAACTAATTTACTTGAGGATGGCATCTTAGAGATGAACTTTGAGAATGTGTGTCCTGTCCGGATGTTATTTGTAGACCTCCTTAGGTTTTACATTGATGAGCTGAGCTGATGATTTAATGGAAGTAATTTAAAGCAAAGAGTTTAAGAATGGAGAAAAGGAGGGTTCATTTTATAAGAGCTGCTATTTGTAATATTAAGTTCTTAATGCTGTAGTAAATTCATTGAAAATATGAGGGCTGTGGGTAGAGAGCTGGTTAAGGAATTTCAGAATATAGTTTATTTTTGCATGCGGTTATTTCATTTTCATTTTTGGTGGGCGCTCCATTATGAAACTTAAGCCACATAAAACACATGCTTTATATTTTAAAGTCTTTCATGGTATGGGTGCCTGTACTTAAAATACCTAGGGAGTTGGTTTATTTTATAGGCAAATGAGTTCTTATCGCAGTTTATCTTTTCGTGTCCTCCCACCTACGTTTCTAGGTGTCTGTAAAATATAGGGAGATAAAGCCTTAGAGTGCATTATTATTATATTACAGGTACACTGGTAGAAAGGTTTAGAAATTTCCAGTTCAAGAAATTTGTGACAATTTAAATTACATGGTTGCATTTTAAGTCAGACTTAATCTCATCCCAAATAAATAATGATTTCAAAATAAGCTTTTTTGCAGCTTTAAGAGTGGGAGATTTCAACATTATTAGCAACTCTGTAAAAAATTCTAAGCGGAACTGAGTTGTCACAACAGAAATCCTGATTAGGCACATGGTGGCACATGGAACTGCTTTCTTCAGCCACCCATTTCTGTCCTTAAGTTGCTGTGTCCCCAGTGCTGGCCTACTGGTGGCATTGCTGGGCAGTGAACTGGAATTGGAGGCTTCTCCACCTGAGAATGACTTTTTGAACTAGGTTATTTTTCAGCCAAATCAGTTCTCAGATTGTTTTTGTGGCTAGACAGTTGTGCAAGCACGGCGTGGGAGTATCCTAAAGGCAGAAATTTGTAGTACTGCTGTCAATGAAAATAAGAAATCTACACAAACTCAAGGTTGGTAGGAGTCAAACCAGCCCTGTCTCCAGAGGACTTGTAGTGACATAGTTGATGATTCCTAGACTTCTGTGTCAGTGCCATAATTTTTAATTTCTTTTTCTGTATGCTCTCTGAACACATGCATCCTTTGTATATATGAGCAGTGACTGGAAGAGCGGGAGTTGTAGCAGTAGAAGTTTGTTTTCCAAAAAAACATTCTGAAGACTCCAAAGTAGCGTTAGTAGAATGACTAATTCAGGCTTTTTCTCTCATCTGCCCATGGTTGGAATTTTTGCATTGGCGTACACTTTCCAGGTAGATTGACTTTCTTCTCCTATCTGTGTACATGGTATTTGCTAGAGGTCTGTCTATGCACTCTCACACTGTGCCTATCTTCTTTTACTTTGGCTGTCTGTCTCTTCTTGTCATCCTGACTTTTTTCCCCTTTTACTTGCATGTTCATTATTTCAAGTTGTTTTTTCTCCTTCACAATAATGCTGTCGTTTTGTCTTGCTCCTCGGTAGCTCTCCCATGCCTGAGAAAAGACATAGCCTCCTAGGCTGGTTTTATACCAAGAATGTTTTTCATGTGTCCTCCTTATCATGTGCATCCAGGAGCCTTCATAAAAGACAGGACTATGAATGACTTGAGTTAGTCCTGTGTTTTAGCAGTATAGAGAAATTCAAGCGTTGTACATCCTCAGTTGCACTTGGGTTGATTTTGCCTTCATCATTATGTCTACTTGTGTGGTGGATAAACTTGATTGGAATTGTAGGGAGTATTAATGCACTAGATAAAGTGAAAAAATGTCAGTCTCTTCCTTGTACTAATCTCTGTATGAAAGTTGAGCTTCTCAAGAATGTTGTGATATGGTTTGGCTCTGTTTTCTTGTTACTTCCACTGTTTTAATCGATGCTCTTCACCTTGGTTCTCTTGTTTTGTCTTAAGTGAAATTGAAGTGGTCCTCTTGGGTTCGTTTGCTAACCCTTTTTAAAAAACCCATGAAACTAACTGCATTTTTAGCCCGCCGTTTAAATAAAATAAAGATTGATATAGCTGCTTTAAATTGTGGATGGAGGGATTATTAATTACCATCATGATTTCAGATTATGCATAACATACAACACTTCTGTACTGCTTTATAGTATTATTTAAAATAATGAACGCTAGTGATGCCACAGTGTGTCTACAGGGGAAAAAAATCCCAAACTCTGAGTCAGAAAAATTTTGAAGAGTTTTAAAGAATTAGGCTATTTTCTTGCTATAGCAATCCACTGGATTGCTAAGAGAGAAACAGTGGTCGCTTGCATTTATTTATGATGCCTCTGCCTGACTACAAGCACGTTTAATATCATTGCTAACCCTGCCCTGGGACAAGAGAAACTGAAGTTTTCTTGGAGGTGCTGAAGTTGAATCAGTAACGAGCAACATAGGAAATTAATTATGTCATTACTGCATGCTTTATTCTGTTTTAAAATGATATATGTATGTGTTGCTTTTGTGTATTGTTGACATATGTTTAGAGTAGATATTGTAAAAAACCAACCAACCAAAAAAAACCCACTACCAAAAAAACCACTACCAGAAAACCTTACAGATTATGCTTTGGAGGTGACAGTGGTAACAGTTGTGTTGTCACCAGATCTTAAATCCAGATAGTGTATTTAGGTTCTTAAATGGGTCTATGAGCCTGAATTTCACCACTAATTTAAAAATAAGACTATGGGTTTACATAGCTTAAATTTCACTGTCAGTGTTGCTGAGGTATGTTTGTACTCTCACATATTGCAGCAGCAGTATATTTCATTAATTTCTGACAGTGTTCAGAATTTCAATATGAATTATTCCTGTCTTTGGCAGATGTGCCAAGCAAAACTTTAATATTAAAGTTTTCATAACACAATTTGAATTTGAAAACTGGTTTATTTCTGTATATTAACTTATGAAAGTATTCTAGTGGACAAACTGATATTAAATACATAACATACTTTCTAGTCTGGGTGTGTTTAACTTCCTAATATACATGTGCATACACAGACAAACATATGTAAAATTTTCTGCTAACTTCCTTGTGCTAATAATACTTTGCTAAACTAGCCCACTAAAACCTGCTTCTGATGTAGTCTCGTATATTTCGTCATATATGAAGTATAGTTCTCTAGGTAGGGTTGTGGACTTAACTTTCTGCATGTTGGAATTTTCTCTAGAATGGCTAATTTCTCTCACATTTAATGCAATGATTTGTGACTTCCGTTTCTCATCTTTCCTGTCTGTCTGACTCTTATGTTTGTGCTTTCCACTTCACAGGCATGCAGTATGGTGGATATGTTAATAATCAAGCTAGCTCTGCACCAGCTCCCTTGTCATCAAGTTCAGATGATGAGGAAGAGGATGAGGAGGATGAGGAAGCAGGTTGGCTTTAGCTTTACACCAGTATCTTGTTCTCTTCCTACTCAAAGTTTTGTTCCATGTTTCCATCCCTTGAAACTTCTTTTTTTCTTTTAAGACAAAATGTCACTCTAACTCATCATGTATCACGTTAACTAGAAATTTCCCAGCTGTTTCTAGTACAGTAAACAAAAAGGAGTTCAGTGGTTTTTGGTCACAGTAATATCAGATGTGTTATGTATCTAGCAAAATAATATTCACAACTTGCAAGACTCCCATATTTTTAATACTTGGATTTGCAGTAGGTTTTAAACTCTTGATGGAAGATAAGTAGCTCTAGAACTTAGACTGATAATTAAGAAACTAGATGTCATTTGTATTGTTATATTAAACAGTGTTTACCTTGTTTCTTATTTTACATATAGAGGCACCCTTACAGTTAAGGTAGGGAACTAAAGTTTGAAAGATAATAAGTGTGTCTTTTAAGACAGAAAATTTAGTATTTGCTGGTGGTTTTTTTTCCTTCTATGGTATATCTCTGTGGTCAGGCACTCAGCTTCTGTTTTAACTTTTGTTGTAGGGAACTTAAAATGTTTGCTTACTTTTTTTTTTGAAGTGGTTTGTCCTGATTAATTGAAATGTTACATTCTCGGTTGCAACAATTCTGCCTGTATTTTGTCAGAATGGCCTGGTTTTGTGAGTTTGATATTTCTCATTACCGTTGTTTTTTGGATGGTTAATTTTTTTTTCTTCTAACTTAAAGAAAAGTCTTCGTAATCTAGATATGAGTGGTAACAGTGTAAAAAGTTTTTTGAGATTAAATGTAGACCCTTGTTGATAGATGGAAGCAATAGCACATACCTTGTGCTAATACACTCTCCCTTTTGCGTGTGCTGGCTTTGAGTATTAATTTGGGATAACAGACCTTTGTAACTTTTCCTTTAATTTTATAATTCAGATTCTAACTACACAGGAAAAAAAAAATCAGTGCCATATAATTCTGAGTTTTATTAAAATAATAAAATCATAAAGCTAGAATATCATGAAAGTAGTGTAATGTGCTCTTAATATTATCATGAAGAATAGAGTAAAATAATGATGACGTCCAGGTCATAATTAAGAACAGTGTGATGGGATTATGTTATCATTTTGAATAATACTGATTCAACTTTTACGTTGAATTATTAGTAGGACATTAGAAGAAAATAGTTGCTTATGGTATTTTTCCAAGAATGAAGGCGTTTTCAGCTGAAGACACTTTCCATTGTTCCAGCCAGAGAAGGACAATATTTGGAGGGTGATATTAATATCACCATCAATATTAAGTGATATTATTACCCCCACCCCTAGTGGAGCACAAGTATTAGGATATTTTGCATATCCTATGTAATTCTTGATGTTTCAGATTATTGGTTCAATTTCTTTACTTTCTTACCCTTTGTATGATAAAACATTTGATCTTTCAATAAGCTTGAGTATTAGTATTGTGCATTATAACTCTTAGATAACTCTTCTTTTTAAATTTAAGGATACTTCCTAATTTTAGATACCAGGGTTTTTTAATGCTATAAGTCTAGTTAGACTTTGCCAGCTAAAAAACAATTCCACTTTGTGGTATAAAATTTGCTTTAGCTGTTGTGATGCAGCTGCTGTTTTTTTTTATTGCAGGGCTACTTACTGAATTTTTTGTAGATAATTACCGTTGCCTAATCCCATGCCATATCAAAGAATATGCCAGATTTATTTTTTTTTTATTAACCGTAGCATTTGTCTGCTTACTTTGTTCCTTAAACCTCGCAGAGACAAAGTTTTCATACTCCTGACCATCTTTGTCTCTCAAGTTCTGTACTTTGCTGAAGCCGTTAGCCTTTGAGCTATCGTTAATGTTTAAATTTATCTTACGCAAAGGAGTGAAAGGGCACCCAGGTTCAATACGTAGGCTACCTGATTAATAAGCATCCCCTGTCACCAGGAATTAATGTAAATCCTATACAAATTCTGTAAACGGGTTTCTAGCTCGGGCTGTGCCAGTGGTTATGTGAAAAGTAGGTGTTGGACATCTGGTTGCTTGTGTTTGTGTAGGGTCTCAATTTTTTTGTTGCTCTTACCAGTTAGATCTTTAACTATGTTGCCAAAGAGTTCTTGAAAACTCTGAAAGCAAAAGTAATATTGATAAAATAATTAGTTAACTGTAAAAGCATGTTATAATTATTACTTTTGTCTAAGCAGTGTTTTCTAATATTATTTTTTTTACTTTGTAAAACATTTTTTTTCCTGCCTTCCTGGTATGTGCTCTGGTCTGGTGCTTATTATGCTAAACTAAACTTTGACAGCTGTTGTAGCTTAATTTAACCATAGGAAACCTGTTGTTTATTTTTGTGGAAGTTCCTGTGTTTTTATTGGTGGAGAACCTCTGAGATTTCCATGACACGTGATCAGCTTGGAGCTTGAAGCTACTTTTGGTCTGCAGGAAACTGTACGACTTGCTGGTTTTGACTCAAGTATTTGTTTTCCAGTGGAAAGTAGAATAGGGCACATTGTAATTCTTGTAGGCATTGGGACTCTGACGTGTTACAAAATTTGAAAGTCCTTTAGAAGCCAAGCAAAGACCTTAAGTGAAAGGTCTTCAGTAGATACATAGGATACTCAGTAATAGGATTCACCTTCTTATTTTAGTTTAGGCAGACCTTGTTTGTGTTTCAAAATATCTGAGATTTTACTTTCTGACTCAAACTTTTCTGTATGTCAGAAATGATGCATAGATTTATTTTTTTAGAAGTATGAGTAAGTTGCATTATTTTTACTTTCAGCGTGCTTTTAAAAGGTGTTCTTTCATGTGTTTGCCAAATTGGTTCCTCTCAACTTTTCTAGCAGATCTTGGGGAGTATATAATGCTTCTTTGCGACTCACTGTATCATTAATATCTTCCTACTGAAAACATCGAAGTCATTTTATATGGAATTATATAATAGATGGATATAATTTTATGAATACAATTTACTATGGGGAAAACTGTAAAGAGTGACATAGGGGTTAATTCAGAAAGCTTGAATCTAGTGTCTTACGTGTTCACAACTGTGCTTGTACCCTCTTGATACATTTTTGAAATGCAGACTGGTCAGATGAGAAAAACTTTTTGAAAATTCTTAAATCTTGATCTTGTTGACCTAATAAAAGTACTTTTGGGCTTTTCTGTAGTAGGACTTGCCAAACATTTAAAATCTGTGTTCTTGCACAGGGAACAAAATAATGAATCCTGTTTCCTTTGGTTTCTACAATAGAAAAAGAGGAAGGAAAAGACATTTTGTGGTCATGTTCTTTTATAAACTTTGGGGGGGGGGAAATGGAAATTTATGGTGAGAAACAATCTGGAAACTAACACTGTATGATTTTCACAGGATTAATATACTATTTAATACCTCCTGTGGTTTTCTTGGAATAGGTTTTCTATTTCTTAGCTGAATGCTTTGAAGGCAAAATGGTCAAAAATAATCTATACAGTCATGGACTTGCCATGGAATTAATGTGTCCCAAGTGTCAGTGATGTTATATTTTCATATGCAGGACTCTCTTTACTTGGAAATCTCAATTGAAGGAGGATTGAATCTGAAATGTTCCATCATTGAAGTTCTCCCAATACTTTCAGCTTCACAATGGGATGTGTGGTCACATTGATCATTCTTAGTAGAACAGTATCAGTGAATATCTTTTTGAGTCTGTTCTGCCACAAGAAGTTTTATATATATATAAAAAATGGTCTTTTTTGAATTCTTCAATATACTAATTCTTTTCTGTCGCACTCCACGGCTTGGGGTGTTTTAAGGGGCAGATGCATTTAATCTCTTTGGCCCTTTTTCTTCAGGAGTGTATGTGAAATGGACTGGAAGAAATGTTGTGAAAATATTTTTGTTTCCAATGTTTTACTGAGATACTCAAGATCTATGCATAGAGTGAACTAAAAATTAAGCATTGGGAGTCTTTTCAGTACTAGCAACTATGTATGTGCCCATGTGGGTTTTTTGGCTTTTGGCTAGTTAACTTTTGTTACTTACTTTTACATAGTTCCTTTTCACATAGTTACTTCTGGCCCTGACTGAATCTGAGACCTCTTGTCAATGTTCAGTGGAAAATAGAAGCTTTACATTGAAAGCATAAAATGTTGTACATAGCTTCAGTGGATGTAGTCTAGAAAGTTTAATAGAAAAATATTTTTTATTTGAAGAAACAACTTTTATTCATTGCTTTTGTCCTTTTCCCATTGATCTCTCTTGCTATTTGGCCATGTGCTTGTTTGTTTTTTAATATCATGTTGTTTGTTTGTGTCTTGCTCTCCCTCCTCTTTGCAGTGGTATTAGCTTTCAAATCTTAGGGCTGAAGTGGTGTTTTATTCACAGGACCTTTCTTGACAGTTTCTTACCGAAGTTTTTAGGAATAATTCTCAGTCTCTTATTTCTCAAAAATTTGACATTTCTGAAGCACCTAACTTTAAATTATTTTCCTCCCCCAGCAATTGATAGTTCCTCTACTACAAGCAGTGCCTCTCCTGTTCTGAACAATTATGATGCTCTGGAAGGAGGTGGCTATCCAGGTAAGCATTTTATCGTCTGTTAATTCTAAATCATTTGTTTAAAGACTTTTTGTTTGTGACTTTTTTTTCTATTTCTTGTGTTGTTTAATCTTAATTAACAAGTAGGTGAAAGGAGATGCCTATGAAAGGATTGGGGGCAATCACCAGAGAGAACCTCACTTTTTAAATCACTTTTCATAGTTTTAACACTGTAGTTGGAGTAACCATTTAATAAAACTTTCCTGTATCATAAATCGTGCTTTCCATTGTAATATTGAGGGTAGTGCTGAAACTATGCTCTGTGTGAAAATAGGCATCTTTCTCTACATTATACTGTGTGCCTGATATTGGCATTAGTAGCTGCTAATAGTTGACATGCCACTGAAGTTTTGAGAGACCAACAATATCAGCTTGCAGAGATGCTTGGATCAAGTTATTTTCTTCTGTTTCTCTCCATTTAAAGAAAATGTCTGCTAGTTTGCTTATTTTTATCTCTAAAAATATCAGGAATGAATGTCAGGTTTGTTAAAAATGAACCTGCTAGCAGACTACCTCAGTCTCAATATCTGTAGAGCCTGTCGTATTGAGAGCAGGTGGAAGAGGTGCTGTTCAATGTTAACCAATACTTTAAATAATAATTAGGGCACCTCCCTTTCTGGCTCTTTTGCATTGTTTTAGCCTCTGAGAATGTCGCAGTAGTTTGCTTAGTTTGATGGGTTCCTATGTAAAGTGAAGTCTCTGTCAATTAAAAAGCCAATATTGCTATCCACATCCAGCTCATGCAGTAAGGGTAGCAGAGGCATTGCTGCAGGATTGTGAATTCTAATTTCTCAGCTAATAACCAACCATTTTGGTTCTGATGAAGGCATGTTCCAAAAATAACTTTTTCCTTCTGCCTTAAAGTGTAACAGGATCAACTTTACATTTCTTTGATCTGTTTATTTATTATTGTTATGCCAAATGGAATTTCTTGGTGGTTGGTTACTTTACCTACCACTTTTCCCCATGGATTTTACCAAGCTTAAATTCTTCTGAAACTTAGCTCACATTTGTAGACTTTTATAAAAAGTAGATTCATCTCTTTATAACTGTTAAGTTTTCCATAAATTTAGGTCTATGTGTTATTTTTAATTTGGCCTTTAAAAATAGTGGGACTAAACTATGTTGCAGGGATATAATAGGAAGGACTTGCATTACTTCAAGAAAAGCTCTGTGCTTACATGTAAAGAATAATTCTGTTGCCTTAGCCTTACGTTTTAACAGCTTTCATAACTGGTACAGGAGAGACTAAGCATGAATATTCTTTTTCAATTTCTTGCTTTTTTATTAAGCATTTTGTTAGTAGTTACACAAGTCTATGGTCATCTTCCCACATATACCCCATTTATCAGCATAATTGCAATAATCTTGCTAATTTATTTGCTTAGTGCAGATAAGAAGCTTGATAGACAATGCAAAAACCTATAAATGGAAGTGTTATTTGTTAAGCTTTTAGGACTTTACATTTAAATTAAGAAAGAAATAGTAAGTATATTCAATATCTGTGGGATTTCTTTTATCCTTCCAGAGACACGTTCTGTGACCAGCAGCCCAGTTCCTGCTCCATCAGTCCCCCAAACATCAAAACCTTCTAAGCCCTTTGGTTATGGATATCCAGCACTGCAGCCTGGCTACCAAAATGCTGCACCACCTACTCCTGTGCAGCCCAGTAATCCAGGTCACCATCCTGGGTTTCAGCACTATCCACAGGTTTGTATTTTTATGTAAAAGTTACTTCATGCAGTAACTTCACAGGGAAAGTCTTTTCTATGTGATAAATATTTCTCTTTTTTTAATCTATTTTTATATTTTATTTTTATAATTTCTGAGACAATGTTACGTATAATATTGATGTCATAACTTACCCTAACTTCTTGTTAGATCTTACAGGATATTAACTTCTTATTAGAAGGCTTTTGAATTAAAATTGTTAGCGTATCTCCAAATAGGCTTAACAAGTTTGCTTCACCGGTTATTAGCAGCATCCACAGTTTTAAAGTTTGGTGTTTCAGAGAGCTGTACTTTATTGACAGGAAACCATGAAGCAGCATAATATATGTTTGATCAGAGCTCTACTATGGCCTATGATCTCATGTATCAAATCACCTTATGAGCAAGGTCCAGATGAAAGAGCTCTGTAGAGGCTGTGCTGGGTGTGTGATGGTGTAGGCTGCCTGCATCTGCTCTATTTCTGATGAAAGAGAGCACCAAACACCCAAGAAGGTGTGTACAGTCACCTGGCTCCCATTGTGCATGTGAGTCACCTGAGAGCAGTGAAATCCGAAGAAGAGGCAAAATAGAAATGCTGAAGCAGTGCAGAGAAGTGTATGTGTGAAGGGGTGTACAAAACAAAAGGTACAGCTTTACAAATCTCACTCTCTGAAATAAGGCCCAGATGGCAAACGCATCAAAGCTGCTGTTTTAGGTGATCAGAATTCCTTACTGATCTGAATGTAGTACCGTAA
The DNA here is from genome assembly GCA_003697955.1 of Calidris pygmaea. Taxonomy (NCBI): domain Eukaryota; kingdom Metazoa; phylum Chordata; class Aves; order Charadriiformes; family Scolopacidae; genus Calidris; species Calidris pygmaea. The sequence goes on along the minus strand of QJSC01005287.1, from coordinate 524,785 downwards.
ATTAGCCTCTGATATCCAGGGATGGTTTCACTGTAGGAAGGTAATGTAAGGTGTGACCTGGAGGAAAGGTTTAATTGTTTTTATTTTTATTTTTTAAGTAGAAAGACTTGGGTTTATCTTCACTATAATATAAGATAGAATTAGGCTTTCCTGAGGAGTACACAGTGAAAGAACAAAATATAACACGTGAAAGTTGCAGCAAGTCAAATTCTAGTTTACATATAAGGAGAAAATTCTTCAGAATGGGAGTGGGGAAGCACAAGAACAGATTGTGCTGTGAAGTCTCCAATCCTTAGATTCTTTCAAAACTTAGCTGGACAAGGCTAGGAGCAACCTGATCTAACTTTGAAGTTAGACTTGCTTGAGCAGGAGGTTGAACTATCAAAGATGCCTTCCAACCTAAACTTTTCTCCTATTCTATGGTGTTTTGTTTTCACTTAAAAATAAATATGTAAAACCAGTATGTGTAACTTGGAAAAGTTACACTGTAACATCTTTGAAGAGGGGAAAAAATTTGTCAGCCTTTCTAGTAACTTGTTTTCTTATGCCTGGAAAACTTGAAGGATTATGTGTGACTTCCAATGTTGATTTATGTCATGAATTTGAATTTTGTCCAATAATATATGTTTGGAAGCTATGTCACATTTGTCTTAGCATTTCTAAATTTCTTCTGTGCAACTCTGTTCTTGTTTGATTTGGTTTGTTACTAACTACTACTGTATCTTTTTTTTTTTTTTAATACACATCTGGAAGAATTGGGATTACAAGAAGATTTAAGGTTGTTATTTAAACGTTTGTGTGTTTACTCTTACTTTTTTCAGCAATATCCAGGTGTGAACCAGCTGTCCTCTTCTTTAGGAGGGTTAAGTCTACAGCATTCTCAGCAGCCGGAGAGCTTGAGACCAGTAAACCTTACACAAGATAGAAATATTTTGCCTGTATCTTCAGTTCCAGCACCTGTGCCTAACTTGAATTCTGATCTTAGGAAATTAAACTGCAGTCCAGAGTAAGTGTACTGTGTCTAGAACAGCATGTTACATTTTTCAATGAGTAATAATTATTTAAACTGTAAAAAATGTCTAAACTGATTCCTGATTTCAAATGTTTGTGGTGAGTTATTATAACCCCTTTCACTTGAAAATAAGTTTATCCTTTGCATCCTTACACAAATGTTGAAACTGTTGTTTCATCAGAACACGTTATATGCAGTGTGAGTGTAGCTCACTTATTAAAACATTAAGAAATCCGCTTAATCTTTGCCTTGTTTTACCCATCTAAAAAACCTCACCTATTAATAAACATCTTAATGTTATGCGGTACATTTCATAGAATATTTTTGTAATATTGCGTAGGATTTTTTCCAGAAAATTATGATGATCATGCCTAAATACACTGAATAAACTGTGAGTATATTTTACTGTGGTAATCCTGCAATCACGATGTATCCTTTCACTTCTAATTAACATTCAGTAGTATTATCTACTAGCCCAAATCAAGTGAAGCTAGCTGCAATGGAAATTGCTCTCCCCCAGTGATCTTAATAAAATTTCTTTTGGAATTCGAATTAATTGTGCCAAAGTTAACTCGGCTTACTGCCCTAGTGACAATGCATGCTCCCACCAGAAAACAGAAATCGGGAAATTGGGGGTCTCTTAATCATTCTTAGGTGTTAAACAGTTTGGACAGCACTATTGGTGCATTGGGGGTTTTTTGTGCCCTTTATTTAGCTTTGAGTCCATCCTCCACATACACAAAAACTTGTGACTCTCAGTGTTTGAGATCCTTTTCTTCTGTTTTCTAATATAAATAATACTTTCTGAGAACTAGAAAATACTGTATTCCTTCTTTAGTTCCATCATCCAGAAAATCTTTATAATGAATAAAAATGACATCATTTTACATTGAGTGTTGTATCTAAAGCAGTTTTATCTCTTCATTGCAAGTTGCTGAACTATTTCATTGGGGAGTAGGGAAGTATTTTTTCATCTGTTTGGGGTTTTTTTAGGAGGCTTTTTAAGTCTCTTTGCATTAATTTTGTTTATTAAATCAGCTCTGTAAAACAGGATTTAGATTTCAAAATTCTTTAAAATCGGCTGTTAACACAATGTTTTTAACATCTTTTAAAATTTCATTTTCAATATAATGTTTTTATTTCCTTCCAGCTCATTTCGATGTACGTTGACAAATATTCCGCAGACGCAGGCTTTGTTAAATAAAGCTAAGCTTCCTTTGGGTTTGTTGCTGCATCCCTTCAGAGACCTAACGGTAAAGTAGCTTATTTTTTTAAAAAAATATGTATATAGTATATGCATTTTATATGTATTTTTGTTCAAACAATAAAATATTTTGAACTCTATGTCCTAAATTTAACAGAAGTAGCAAAAAATTGTTTGGGACTTTGAGAGGAGGAGGGGCAAAAAGTCTTGAAATTTCAGCTTCGTTGAAATTGAAAAGAGAAAATCCTTTGGACAAGTCCTTCAATTTTTTTTTTTTTTTTATTATTGTTGATTGCCTGTGGTTCTCTGAAGCTCTGAGTTGTTACTCTGTGTGTTGGGCTCAGAACTGTCAGGTACCTCTTGACAAGGTGTTTCTCCTCTTGAAGAGAGGTATGAATGTGTCGGTGGCATGATAAATGCTACCAGTAGAAGGTATGCGCAGTGTAAGACTGAAGCTGTGTTCATAACTGTTAAGCAGCTCCTCTCCATATAATTCATTTGTGTTTATGTAAAAAGGTGGGTAACGATCTGGTATAACTTCTTTTCATATAATGTGTGTTCTTTGGGTAAGGTTTGCTGTTTGTCATATTTAGTCACCCAAAGTTGTCCTGTCTTTCATAATTCTTCTTGCCATAGTGGCTGTGTTATTGTAAATGTGTAATTTAAAGTAACGTCATTAAAAATCTTACTGCATCTTTAATTTGAGATTGGATTAAGACAATAATCCATTGTTATTTCTGCTGATTTTAAAGAGGAGGATATTTTTAATAGGCATCATAATGACTCTGTATGAAAATGAGCTAAAAAGATGAAAGATGATAGAATATCTAGCCTTGTGAAGCTTTTATGCACTGTATTGCACAGTAATGTTTTCCATAAAATGTATTACGTACCTTTGTTACAGCTTTCCATTGTTTCTTTTTAGCAATTACCAGTAATAACATCAAGCACAATAGTGAGATGCAGATCCTGCAGGACATACATCAACCCTTTTGTTTCTTTCATTGATCAAAGGAGGTGGAAATGTAATCTCTGCTATAGAGTTAATGATGGTAAGGTTTTGTAGCAAGAGATGCTTGTGTTTATAGAATCTCTCAGGTATTGGCGTTGTATCAGTCCATGGCATACTCTAGGTTAAAATGTAGATTAAAATGACAGTGTTCTTAAGATGGTTTTTTTAAAGTCTCTGGATCATAAGTCAGATGTGTGGTGCATTTTCTGAAGCAAAAGTGTGGTTTGAAATTTTGAGAGACAAATTAAATGTTACCATATTATCCTGATTACTCGCGTAATGAGATCAATTCATTCCATTGACTGCTGTTGCAATATGCAGACGGCAACATGGTGACAGCTCATACTGTCTGCAATCCATGCCAGAGGTTATGAGAAACAATACGGGTCGAAGCTTAGTGTTGTGAAATGCTCTATTTGCATTAGTGTTTTAAAGTTGGGGGTGTATTGCTGCTTAAAATAAACCTGCTCTTGTCTCCTCTTATTTAAGTTTGATGATGCTTGGGATGTTTGAAATGTTCCTTCATTTTATATATCGTTAATGTGATATCTTTTTTTCTCTGTTGTTGGTGATAATTGAAATATGTCTGCATTAGTTTGCTTGTAGCTGCCGTAATGGTTTTTATTTGCTGACAAATATATAAAATTTTTTATTGGGAAAAAAAAATATTTTTAAATTTTTTTTTATAGTTCCTGAAGAGTTTATGTATAATCCTCTGACGCGATCTTATGGAGAGCCTCACAAACGGCCAGAGGTCCAAAATTCTACCGTGGAGTTCATTGCTTCCTCAGACTACATGGTAAAAAAGTTTTCATGGTAACTTCAACAGCAATTGCATGATACTGTCAATGCGCTTGAAATTAATGTTGCATATTGCTCCTGTGGTGTGTATTAATTTACCTGTGAAGGTCTTTTTAACATCAAAGAATAGTTATATTTATTTTACTTTTGGCAAATGAATATTCAAAGGCTTGTCAGTTAAAGGTAATTGGAATGCATGTAGTTGTCCAGTGGAGTTTAATGGGGCATAGTCTGGTTTGAGCCTGTTGCAATGTGCTTTCTTGGTTTCTCCCTCATTTTGAAGAGGTTTTGAAAGACCAGTAATGGAATAACGAGAGAATTAAGTTGGGCTCAAATTTTGAGTTAGTAATTGTGACAGAAAAGATTCTAACTAGGAGTCAGCCTACAATCGCTGTTGTCTTGTCTCCAAGAAAGATAAATATGGCCTGGTAAAAGGCCCTGTTCATAATGACATTATTAACAAGAGTTAAAATAAATTGTTCTCTTGTCTTTGAATGGAATCACTGTGGCCAAGACATTTGGCAGTGAATAAATACAGCATGTTATATGGTTGGGAAAAGGACGTAGGTAGAATATATTAACCCAGTTTAATGGATCGCGTTATCCACGTAATGGGAGACCAATGGTATTTTGAAGAGTGAATTCCATATCTGGAATCAAAGAGTCATGTTTGAGTTGACTGTTGGAAGGAGGGACTAAAATATCCAATTTCTGTTCAGAAGCAAAGCATTATATGCTTATTACAAATGGGAATTATTAACCATTGGGAATTGTGGTTAATTCTATCTGCATGACTCTTAGTAAAGAAGTTTTATTGCATAATGTATGCCTTGTGTTTTTCTACTTATTCCCTTTTCCCGCTTCCCTTTATAATGACTAATCATTTTTAACATTTCTTTAAATATGATTTTTGAACAATTTTTATTTTTATTTTTTTTACTTTGTAGCTTCGTCCTCCTCAGCCTGCGGTATATTTATTTGTTTTAGATGTGTCTCATAATGCAGTGGAGGCTGGATATTTGACAATAGTCTGCCAGTCATTGCTGGAAAACCTAGACAAGTAAGACTATAAATAACCTTTTTAAATTAGCTAACATTTTATTATGAATGCCACTAACCTACAGTTTTGCAGAAAACTTGCAGAAAGCATTTAAATGTTCTGTCCCTAAAGGACAGAAGTTCTGTTGCCTGAGATTCTGAAGTACAACTTAGATGTCTGAAAAACAACCAAAAAAAAGATGTCTGAAAAAAACCCCAAAACATCACCAAAGGCCAACCAAGCAAAAAAACCAACCCTGCCAAAAAAACAGCTGCTGAAACAATTTACATGATGAGAACCATCTTCCTGCATGTGATTAAAGGTGGATCTGCAAATAATTTCCTTCTTTATCTGCAAAGAATATTTACCTGTAACTTCTAGCAACCCGTTGATTGTACAAATGTCTATGAAGTGTTCTCTTCCCCCCTGCCAAGACCAACAAAAATAACTAAATTACAGACATGGAATTGGCCTGTTCTTGCACCGAAACAGCTGAGGGGCTGCATACTGGAATGTTGTAACCACTAATGGGAGACTGTCTTGGGGAATTTTGTTGTCAGTTCAGTTTTTTTTTTCCAGATCACAGTTACTTAGATCTACCTGTGCTGCTTTCTTTCTCTTCTCATTTTTGCATTGGGACAGCACGGACTGGATCGTTGGTTAAACTTCAGTATATTCGTGTGTTTTGAAAACTAATTTGCATCCTGTGGAGGCCTCACTCTGAAAATTGTTTTCTGCAAGTTTTTCTTAGGGAACTTTATTTTAAATTCTGATTAAGTCATCAACATCTACAATAAAATTCTTCACTCACATTTATCGTTTTAGTCTTTCTTTGTTTAAATCTTTACAGGTATTTTCTGAACAGGTTCTCAGAAGCATGCTAAATTATTTTAGGAAAACTCATCCCATGCAAAGTCTATGGGAAAATCAGTACATCCTGTTAATTTATATACCCAGATGGTAGAAACAATATTTGCCTCTACTGGTTTTGTTCACCATCAGGGTTTTCAGCACTTGGTGATGTTTGATGTTTCATTTGAGGTTTTCTTTTTTGTATTTTTAATGCCATACATAGGAATGTGGTCCACATGAGAAATAAATATGTTGCATTGTAGAGACATTCGATTTTGGTTTAGAGCTGCAAGTTCTCTGTAACTACATTATTGAGTGGGTTTTTTGAATTAGGAAGGAGCAGAACTTTGTATTTAAGAACTGAGAAGTCTGCCTTCTTTCATTTGTCAGTGTAATGTTTAAATGAACCTGCGAAGTTCTCTCTTGAAGCAAAACATCAATATATTAGTGAGCGATTATCTGTAACACGTAGTCTTGCAAATTCTGTCATTATCCCAGCTTTTCAGGAAACACTGAAGAAATATTACTTGTATTCATGTTTCAGATCTCCTTTCTTTTGTTCTCCCTTCACCCCTTGTATACACGAGCTGAGTATGTGCTAACATCAGCAAGATCTGTGTGTATGTATGTGTCTTGAGAGAGAAATTCAGGGCTTAATAGTTTATTTTTTTTAATGCTTCAGGCTGCCTGGAGACTCAAGAACAAGAATAGGGTTCATAACGTTTGACAGCACTGTTCAGTTTTACAACTTGCAAGAAGGTCTATCTCAGCCTCAGATGCTGATTGTCTCAGATATTGATGGTAAGTAAAAAGAAAATGGAAACGAAATTTTTGAGAAGCTACTTTCTAATATTTCTTCTGGGAAAAAAAAAATCTCAAATATTTTGGTGTGTCAATTTTATTGAATGTATAGAGGACATACTTTTAAAAACAATCTTACACTAACTACAGAGCAGGTGGTGTTTAAAAAGTGACATTCAAATGTTAATCTTGATTTGAATAAAACAGGCTTGGTAGGGGCTGTATTATTTTTCTCTCTAATATATGTCTCAGAAAAGTAGACTTTCATGGCATGTATAAAAGTGGGCAGTGAAATGTTTTGCTCTCATTTTAATGTTGTTTTTTTCTTTAAATAAAATGCTTTTTTCCGTTCTCCCTGCAGATATTTTCCTACCTACACCAGATAGTTTACTTGTAAATCTCCATGAAAGCAAAGAGGTATGATGGCTCAAAATATATCATTAAATTCAAAAAGTTAAATACTCAAAATAGATGTTCCTTTTAAACTTTGAATTCAAGTCTATCTTCATAATTTGTAAATCTAATGTTACTTTTTAATTATATAAGTATTACACACTGTTTGTTTGGTGTGTCATAGGTTTTTTAAATGATGACTTTGTTTTCCTTAGTGTTTTGAAACGAAGCTGAAATATTTGGTACTAACTGTTCCACTTCAGCTATGGCAATACAGCTTTTTAGAAACAGCAGAAAATCTCTGGCCTGCAAAATCTCATAAACACCTTTCAATCTGTTCTGCAGCTGATAAAGGATCTGTTGAATGCATTACCAAATATGTTCACCAATACAAGAGAAACACACAGTGCGTTGGGCCCCGCTCTTCAGGCTGCGTTTAAACTGATGTCTCCAACGGGTGGCCGGATATCTGTGTTTCAAACCCAGTTACCGTCTTTGGGAGCAGGGCTCTTGCATTCCCGAGAAGATCCCAATCAAAGGTCAAGCACAAAGGTACAAAAATTTCCGTTGATGTTCATCTCACGAGACTAGGGACTTGCTATGTTTTTCGGACTTGTATAGTTCTGCAAATCAAGTCTTATTTTATGTCTATAACAACTACTGAGTTCTAATTGTTCAATTTCTATGTGCATTTAAGGTCACTACTTTATACATATATATGTGTGGTATTACTTGTTTCAAAGTGCATGGGCTGTCTTTGGGGCCTCTGGTCCAGAGCTTTTCTTGGTGGGCAGAAGCAGCTGCAAATGTCACTGACTCAATTAATATAAAGCTGGGTTTTGAACCAAAGCATGGATATATTAAATTGTAGACCTAATACACTTTTTCTTATTATTTTAATAGCATTGTAGTTTACAGCATCCAGTAAGTGTTACATGGTTACATGAGTGTTTATTTGTATGAGAACATAAACTCCTTGAAAGCAGGATCATAACTGCTTGTAAATACAAACTAAAAGAATATGGAGCATGAGGAAAAAAATTTCAGCAGGTGGAAATGCCTATAAATTATTGCTTAAAGGAGACTGTTTTCAGATACTTTGCTACTGAATAGTATGTCTTTTGTCCCATGAAGTCTTAAGAGAGCACGATTGTTGTTTTAACTCTTTCCTGTATAATTTATTCACCAAAGGTGGTCCAGCATCTTGGTCCAGCAACAGATTTTTATAAGAAGTTGGCACTAGACTGCTCAGGCCAGCAGACTGCTGTGGATTTATTTCTCCTAAGTTCACAATATTCTGATCTAGCTTCTCTTGGTAAGGATGCGTGCATTCACTGTTTTCACACTGTTGTCTGTCTTCAGAGGCACAGGCTACTTCAGGAATTCTTAAGTCATGCCAATCATTTTGAACTTTTGTAAATGCAGCTAATGCTGCAAAGGAATTGATTTTGAAGTTGATCACAGTAAAGAACAGGAATATTGGATTGGTGGTGTCAAACAATTGATTCTGGGACTTAACAGTTTTAAATAAGAAGGTACTCTTCTGCTCAAGAACAGGAAACAGCCAGGTGGCAAGGAATTAATAAAGTTTAATCATAGGGGTAGAAGAGAGTTCTCATATTTCAGTATTAAATCAAGATTTTTCTCTGTGCACACACTTAATTTCACCTCTAAACCATTAAATATTTCTGCATGCGCTCGTGTCTTAGCTGCCAAAGGTAGCATGCTTATTGAAGTAAGCATATAATTAGATAATTGTTTTTTGGTATGACTCATCCTTGTCTTCAGTGGCCTGAGTCTGGGCTGGTTTTCCTTGTCTTACAGATGTGGGTCATATCAAAAAAGATGAACGTAGATGTGACTTGCAGAAGGTTGGACAAAATTTTTGTGTCCTGACTTCATGTTACAGATTTACCTCTTAACCATACGTTTTCCTCCTTCACAGCGTGCATGTCCAAGTATTCTGCCGGATGCATCTATTACTATCCATCTTTCCATCGTAGCCATAATCCTGCTCAGGCTGAAAAGTTGCAAAAAGACCTTAAAAGATACCTTACAAGAAAGATTGGGTTTGAAGCAGTTATGCGCATTAGATGTACAAAAGGTATATACATTTTAAATACTGATTCATATGAGAGAGTTGATGTAAGCATGTTAACTATAATTTTTGAACATAAGTCTTTAGCAACATTAGATTTCAGGTCATTTCTCTTTCACTGAAGAGTAAGGTAGTTGTCTTCTTTATGTAGGTTACATTAGCTTTTGCCATTTTTTTTTGTTTTGTTTTGTTTTTTACTTAAGATGGCACCATCTCACTTCAACTAAGTTGGCGTGTAGTGTAAGGGCACCGTTTAGTTTGGAGTGTTCAGAATTGAACATGAATTCTACAGGATCATGCTGAAATGTCTAATGATTCACATAATTGATTCTGCGGGATAGTTAGAATATGTATTTTTAATATTCTTAATATTCTTTAAACATAGCTTGAGGGCTGTGGGTTTTAATAATTGATAGGAGTTTTTCGGGCTGTTTTAACCTCACTGAATTTTTTTCATCTGCTTCTAGGTCTTTCAATACACACTTTTCATGGGAACTTTTTTGTACGATCTACTGATTTATTGTCCCTTGCCAATGTCAATCCTGATGCTGGATTTGCAGTACAAATGTCCATTGAGGAAAGTCTGACTGACACATCTTTGGTTTGTTTTCAAACAGCTCTTTTGTATACATCCAGCAAAGGTAAATAAATTGAAATGAATTTGCCACTGGGCTTTTTGTTTCTTTTTCTAACATGGTGTTTGTATAGTTAGTTCCACAGCCTTTTGTTTTTCTGAATACCTGAGAGGATCTTATCAAAGCTAGTGAGTCTGCTTGACAGTTAATCACATAATCACATAAATCTTTATAAACTCTATTTTGATGGGAAAATGTAATTTATTTCCATCTTACGTGGAGTTGATTCAGCAAGATTCCTTTACTTCAAAGTAAATACCATTGTTATAAGCAATAACATGTTTGGCGTGTGCTTTGTCCAAAATCACAGACCCGTGATGGATTGGAGCGAGCAGCTGATACATTGTGTGGGCATAAAGAGTAGCAGCTACTTTTTATTATGGAAAAGGCCACAAAATTTGGGGATGCAAATCAGTGTACTTCATTTGTAGGATCAAGACACTTACTATGGATGTTATAAGCTAGTTTGCTATGAACTTGTGCTGATTCATAGGTTGAATGTGTTAGAGCGTTGCAGAATTTGTACAGGTTAAGAGACAGAAACGAGGGATAGCGTTACAGCAACTTTCTGACTGGTGTGTTTTTACAAAATGAGTGCATCTTAGATGAGAGGAGATACGTTGTAATGACTGAATTTATATACCTCTACCAGGAGCTATTGCATAACGATTTCTGCTTATTTTTGTTAGGTGAACGTCGAATTCGAGTGCACACACTTTGCTTGCCTGTAGTAAGTTCACTGGCTGATGTGTATGCAGGAGCGGATGTACAAGCTGTTGTATGCCTCTTAGCAAACATGGGTGAGTACAGACCAGGAAGATTCAAATGAGATATTCCTTAGTCTAAATGCTTAATTGACCTCAGCCTTTTAAAAGGAGAGCCTTCTTACATTGTTCTCTAGAGTTTATTAAAGGGCAAAGAATCACAACACACTTGGATCAAAACTTATTTTTTATATGATCTTCATTGTGGTTGTTATCTCAAACTTCAGCATTCTAGGATTACTTATCAAACAGAGTGATTCGGTTTAGTGAGTTGCTGGAGACTGAAAGGGAATTTCTGACCAGTATGTCCAGGATATGTATTAGTTTCCTATGCTTCTATCCTGTCATTGCTGTCTGAGGATTCTTAATTATCCCCTACATGTGGGTCATAAGTAGCTGTATCATAGACTGATCTCTGCTACTGTGAACACAGATGGCTCTGTGCAGCTTTTTAGTATATGCTATGTCGTATGTTTATAGTCAAATAAATTGGAAGAAAAAAAAATAGTATTTCTGGACCTCCTCTAAAATGCGCATTCAGTCCAGCAGGTGGCTTCATCCAACCAAAGGATTTGCAGCCCTTTCTCAGCAGAGGAACGCTAATTATAATTACACTAATCATAATTATGCCACTGAAATAAAGGAAGAAATTTCTCGTGGAAAAAAAAAAAATCAAAAATAATTGCTGCAAATCTTATCTTGGAGGTAGGAGAGCAGAGAGTTTCAGCAATAGCTGAAACTAGTTATACAAATAACAAAAAGTTATACAAATAACAAAAAGTTATTTGTATAAGGGTTGAAAACAGGATTTATATTTAGTCTCGAGTATACACCACAGCTTGAAACAATTTTTTTAATTCTCCAAGAGTAGGAACTAGAGAGTGGCGATCAGCCACACTGTATTTTTTGAGCTTTATGCAAGTGAGTTAGTGAGTTTCCCTATGGACAATAGTCTTAGTTACTCCTAAAAACAGTTAAGACCACAGGTGTGTTTTGTGGTGGTTGGTTTGGTTTTTTTTAAAATCTTAAAATACCACTCCAAAACACAACTGATATTTTTCAAAATTCAAGGGAATGAATGAGGCCAACTCTAATAACTTCTTGTATCCTTCTAACCCAACAGCTGTGGATCGCTCAGTGTCATCTAGTCTTTCGGATGCAAGAGATGCCTTAGTTAATGCCGTGGTAGACTCCTTGGCAGCGTACATGTCAACTGCCTCAAATCTGCAGCAGTCCATGCTGATAGCACCAAATTCCCTCAAGCTGTTTCCGCTGTATATTTTGGCCCTTCTCAAACAGGTGTGTATAATCTAGTGGATTAACGTTTGACATTTAATTCATTGTTCCATTTGAGGGATTCTTCAGCTCTAGGTCAAGCAATGTCTACACTTTTCCATATAAAAATTGGCTTATCCTGTTAAAGATAACTATGTTGGAGTATTTTAAATTATTAGTGCCTGAACAGTTTATCGTTTACTTGATTTCAAATTTTGATATTTTGTCTTGATTTTTGGCAACTAATTGGTGTTGCCCATATTGTTGGACACCGCTGATTAATACTTCTTCAATTTCATTTTATGAAGAAAACAATATTTTTCAATGCATATTCTTTGTACTTAAAGTTTCCATGGAAATACAATTAAACCTGTTACAGAAACTGAAGTGATAGAGTTTAAAGTTCATATAGAAGTAGTTACTACTTTTTGATTTTTTTATTTTTTTTTTTAGTATTTTTGTATTGCAAAACATCATACTTAAAAAGAGAACTTACTGCAGGGTTTTGTTATTCATAAATCTCATAGCTCGAAGACTTTCATGTCGGACAGTTCTGAGTATTTTTGTTGTGAATAAACCTTTTATGCAAGTTTGGTAAGAAATTCAATCATAATAATAGCTTATTTTCTTTGGCTTAGTGATTACTTTAGTCTCTAATATACTGATTAGGACTTATTTAGTACTTGCTTAAGTAATACAGTTAATGGTGGATAAAAACCAAACCATTTATTAGCAAGAGGATCCGTATAAAAGGTGGAAGAGTGGCTGAGAAAATAAGTTGTTCACATTTGGGGTTTTTATTATCCTTGCTAATAATAAAAAAGCCTGGGATATAGAGAAACCAAAACTTTTGTGGTAGCCAAGGAGAAGAGGACTGATGTACTTAGCTCTGTTGTGGGAATATTCTCCATTGAATCAGAATATGGTGCTTACTCCATGGTGTTGCTTCTAACAGCGATCGTTTACTGATCACTTCAAAAGGAGATCTGAAAAATCCAGTAGAAAAGATTACCAAAATAATTTTATCCTATGAGAGCCTCATTTCTGCTGTAAAACATGAAAGTATATCTCCCTTCTAAAGCTTTGCCTTAACATTTAATTCTTACTAATATAAAAATGAGGTTTAACTTATCCAGGAAAGTATCTGTTTTGAACTCTGCTAGGCTCGTATCTTCCGGTAATATCTTTCATTGGTGAGTTTCACATGACAACAGCATTTGTCAAGAACAAAAATGAGAAATGCTGACCCAATCACATACAGATTTACACAGTTGGGGAAAATTTTTTTTTATTCTCCTTCACCAATAAAGAGGGAGAATGGATTAATTTTTAAAGGTATTGTATTCAAGTTGTGTTTGAGATTCTAATGCGTCTCGATAAGATGCATTTCTTTACAAAAGCTTTACCATCTTTGCTTGACACTTTCAAAAAATCTGAAATGCACTGTTTAGATGTGACATAAAATACAGGATTTATTTGAGTACCAATGCTGTTCTCTTACAGAAAGCATTTAGAACAGGCATGAGTACACGCTTGGACGATCGCGTGTATGCGATGTGCCAGATGAAGAGCCAGCCTCTTGTTCATCTGATGAAAATGATTCATCCCAACTTGTACAGAATAGACAAGCTGATTGATGAGGTAATGTATAAAGCCTGTTTTATAACATCTTCTGGGTTTAATGGTCTGTTAAACCTGACGTTGTGCTGCAATAATTTAATTAAAGTTGTTATTGTAATGTAAACTCATTTTTTCCATAGGTTATAAAAAATTAAGAGAAACATTTCAGGTTTTGGATTGGAAGTACAGTAGTGTGTTATGAGCAGAACTGTGGTTTTACTTCACCTTGTTTCATTGACCACAATAATCCCATGTTTTTCTATTACATAAAGAAAGCAGAGAAGATTGTATGCATTGGAAACATCTTCCAGTGTGGTTTTGTGTTTTAGATCTGTTGGGGGGGAATAGATGAAGTAGATTTAGTGGAGGATTCTAGGTTTTATATGCTGAAACCAGATAAAGATGCCTGCAATAACAAACTTCTAGTGGTTTCTCAGACTGCTGTGGATGAAACAGAATTGTACTTCTAGATGGTCACAAACAGCCCAAAGAGGTACTTCATGGATGTAACCAGATTTTATTACTTTGCCTTTTACAGAGGTAGCCTAGGAAATAGATACATTTTTTAACAGTAAGAAGTAAGATGGGATTTTGAGGTCAAAGTTAGTTGCAATTGCAAAAATAAGTTGTTTTTTTTAAAGTTTTCATGAGCTTGTTAGTCACTAGCTTTGCAAAAGTATATGTAGGAGTTTGGTTTTAAGTGTCATACAAGATTAAATGGTAACTTGAGTAGTTTTTCTGACAGTTGGCATTGTTACGCACAACCTGTGAGCTATTTATAGTCTCAAACTTTCTTTTAAGGTATTTCATAAACTCACATACTCGTGTCTAAACTCAGTGGTCTTCAGTGGAATGGATTAGTTTTTGTGCTCTCCCCCTAGCCCCCTCCAGTGTTGAAGAAGCCAGCTTCTTCAGCTAACTTTGTTTTTTGTGGAATGGAACTTATGCTGAAAGGCTACATTCGCTCTGCAAGTGCTGTAAAGAGCCAGCAGTGTCTCTGGGAGATCTGGTTGTATTAGCAAAGGATTTCAGTTATTTCTAGTAGAATAATACAGAAAGTAGGGATTATTTGACCTATTCAACTTAATTGACAAACCACATTTTAAATCGTATAACAGAGTGCTAATCTGCTGTTTAGTACTACTTCAGTTTAAAGTATTTGTGACAGAGGCTGTTCCTAAAATTCAATGATAGATATATTGCAGGATTTTTTAAAATGGTTTTGCTGGTTTTCGTTTCTCTTAACACTTGAGTCTTGAGGGCATTGAGTAAACCCTGGAACTTTCCCAAGTGGAATTCAGTAGCTTGGTTTTCATCATTATGTATAAATGCCCCAAGCTTCTAATCTATTGCACTATAATATAGATTTTTTTTTAAATAGTGATTATTTTTTTAATAATCACTTACCGTATGGAGATATGCTTAGTCTCTAGGCTGTTTTTTCCCAACATTTATTTGCAGAATGCTTCACAGATTCTTAATAGATACTCAGCCTATTTTTGTATTGGAGGGGGGAGCAACCTTAATCTGAAAATACTGGGGGTTTGAAGTTTTTTATTGTTGGTTTGGGTATTTTTTACTGCTGGGGGGGATGGGGGATATTTTTATCAATGTTATTGCTACAGCCAGATATTTTTCATCAGATCAGTCATAGTGCTCTGGACAAAGCCATGTATAGCTTCAGGCAGGATGTGAAATCAAGGAACTTTGTTATTTGAATGCAGAATACTATTTATAAGGAATAGAATAATTTGATGGTTTTCTCCTCTTGCAACATTTCTAGTGAAGTTGAATGCACTGAAAAAAAATAATCTGTGGTTTGTAGAAAATCTAAGTGTAAACACTAGAATTCTTTTGAAATCCTCGCATCTATAGCATAAGAAACGTTACATGCATAACTGAAATTAACTGGCATTATTCCTTTTTAGGTAATAAAGTAACCTTTAGTTTAACATCCTAGAGTTGTTTGATATATGTAATCATTTTAGAGCTTAACATGGCATTTTGTTACATGAGAATCCTCAAAATGTTGCTAGAGATCAGTTTTTTTCCTGTTTTGTTTTACCTGGTTAAGATAAAAAAATAGGATTTATTTCTATTCTACTGGTATTGAGTATTGGTTTTTGTTACAGAGCACTATACATGTGAATGACAGAGTTGTTCCTCAGCCACCTCTTCAGAAATTGTCTGCAGAGAAGTTGACACGAGAAGGAGCTTTTCTTATGGATTGTGGTTCAGTAAGTTTCTGGTTTCACACAATCCCTTTTTTTTTTTAAAAAAAAAAGAAAGCATGCTGAATTATCAAAAGCAGTCAATTCTCAACAATAACAGTGTAGTGAATCAGCATTTCAGGTAACCTGGCAGTAATCTGTGTTCCAGTGAAAGACTTTCATATTTTGATCAGAGGAGTATCTTTGAGGTTGCATTTTAAGGCTTCAGAGGTTAATTTTTTCCATGCTAGGCTGATCAGAATATATCAAGAGTTCACATTAAACTTTTTTTGGTTTGTTTGGGTTTTTTTTTTTCTGGAAACAATGCATTTCTGCTTTCCAAAACTTCTCTTAATGGTTATTAAATTGTATGTGCTACAGTCTTTCTAACAAAGTACTTCTCACTGATGCAGGAACCTCCTCGGTTATGCACAAATATAAGTGATTTTATGATTTGTGGCTTGTGTGACGTAAGAGTTCAAAGAGTGAGAGAATTGTGGGGAGTGAACAAAATCTGTAGATACAATTTAAGGTATTCATAGAAATATATTAAAACACATTTAACTGGATAGAGCATCATGCTACTTGAATACGGTGATAAAACATCATGATACTCTAATGGCAGTCCAGAAAGTGCTTTAAACCTGGTATGACTTCAGGGGCTGAGTGTGAATGTCAAACTAGCTTCTGTCTCCAGATGTCTGAAGTAATTACTATGATGTCTTTTCATAATTGATGCCTTTATGACTTGTTTAGGTTGCGAAGTCACAGTGCAGTAACTGATACATTAGGGTGTGACTTCATAAAATTTTAGATCCTTCATTTTAGGAGCTAACATGGGAAGTTAGTGCGTTAACTGTTGCAATACAGACATGTCCTGCAACCTCATTCTTTCAGTATTTGCATTCTACCGATACCTTTTTTGGCATTTAATGATTTTTTTTTTTTCAAACGCTACCACTGTATTAATAAGTAAATGTACAAATAATGAATGTAGAGTTGTATATATGAATTGCAGCTGGAGCTCTCAAGTGATGCATTTGCATGAAAGGTATTATTCTAGTATTATTCCAATTACATCACCACTTGTCTCTAAAACGTATGCAAGGCCTTTACTAAAACTGATTCTGAACTCTTACAGATTTTTTACATTTGGATTGGAAAAAACTGTGATAACAACTTCATAAAAGATGTTCTTGGATACCCAAACTATGCATCAGTACCACAGAGAATGGTAGGTGCTTTAATGAGCTGGCCTGTATATGGCTTACATTTGGAATCTATATTTAATCTCTTTTTTTTCTGCATTTTCAGTTTTTAATTATGTAACTATGAATAAGGGGGGTTTTATTGGGTACCTTCTGGCCTCTTGCCAACTTCATAGGAGACAGATAGTTGTGAAATGCGTTCAAGGTAAGAATGTGAACGTGTAAATTTTGGCATCTATGGAATGCCAAAAAATTGTTTACCACTTTTATTATTTTTCTGAAAATACATGTGGATTCACAAGAATAGGATGGAACTTCATAGAATGAATTAAAAAAATATGTATTCAGACGTGTTAATTTTTTAGATGAGTTATTTTATTGATATCATGGTGTTCAGAAGCCTTGTGTTCTCCAAACCTGGTGCAAGGTACCAAGCCTATGCTATGACATGGTAGGCCTGTAAGTAAAGGGTAAGAATTAATTTTTGCTCCTCTTCCAAGCCTTGAGTTAATGTTAAAAGGAAACGCTTTTAGATATTAGAACATCAGAGCCCCTTGGATATGTGTTTTGGTAGAGGGGTTATGTTATAACTGTATCTTTAGTCTTGTGCATGGAACAGAGCAGGAATTACAGCTGGAGGGGTTGAGGACCAGGCTGGATGGGGCTTTGAGCAACCTGGTCTGGTGGGAGGTGTCCCTGCCCATGGCAGGGGTGTTGGAACTAGATGATCTTTAAGGTCCCTTCAACTCTAACCATTTTATGTGACAAGTGGTAATTATAAGAACAGGTTAAGAGCGATGAGCTTTAAGACTACTGTAAAATTGGACTGCTTGTTCAGAGTTTTGTATTTTGCTTGTATTGGCAAATTACAACTCTCCTCTCTGATCAGATGGTAATAAGTATTAGTTGAGAGAGTTTTCAGGAAGAACTTGGATAAAGGAAGGATGATTGTTTGGGTTTTTTCCTCTGATTTTCATTATAATAAATGCTATATAACCATTGGAAAAAAGTTAACGTAAACAAAAGATATCTTTGCTTTTAAATTATGTCTTCCATTCATTTATTGTGAAGGCAGCAATGCCACTACTTTTAAAACTGTAATCAATTCTTTTATGTCATATCAATTGTCTTAAATGGTTATATCGGCCTAGGAGTTGGCATGTTTAGCTCGTTGAATGACTCAAGTTTTTTTAATTGTTTTTTGTCAGCTCATTCCCAAACCAAATAGTCCAGTATAATTGTTGTGTTGAAATTTGCTTACAGTTCAGATTTCACTTCTTCATGGTTTTTTCATCTTTTTAGTGATGCAAAATGCAACCTGTAGGAATTTGACTGACAGGGGAAGATCAAGGCAAGAGAACTGCGAAAGCAGCATTTTGAAAAGATGACTTTTTAAATGAGCTCGCTTTCTAAAATTTTCTGCACTTAGAAGGCAGTTGTTAAAGATGTACTGCTTCCTACAGAACAGATATTACTGAATTTTTGTATTTTAAGCTGAAGAAAAAATGTATATGCAATCCGTCGTTGGTAATTTCTTGATATAAATTGTGGCTTGGGTCCTGTTACATTTATCAGGACCTATTTTTTAAAGTAGCTTTGATAATAAAAGATGACGACTGCTTTCAATTCCCTTCAACCAGACGCAGCTTCCTGAGGTAGATGCACTTTCTTCAGAACGGACACGATCTTTTATATCTTGGCTTCGCGACAGCAGACCTTTAAGTCCAGTTCTTCAAGTAATAAAGTAAGTGTTTCTGTTAGATAATGAGTAATTATTGGCATCTTGTAGTTACAGTTTCTGACTGACACTGATGAAAAGTGGGAATATCTGACCCAGAAGAAACTGAGTATCATCCTCTTTTCAGTTGCTGTTGTGCTCTTATCTAACATCCCTTAGCAGCAAAGGTCAGCTTGGAAACTAGTACAAATTCAGTTACTAATAGTTTTATTGGTAGGAATTAGTTGCATTATTTTTATATTGTTAAGAATGTACTAAAGCAGTGTATATCCTAATGATCAGTGGGCTTAACCAGGTTAATTTCTGCTATAACTTTTATAATGTACATATAAAAAAAAAAAAAAAACAAGTAAGGTTAATAGTCTGTAGATGGCTTAATAGTTTTATGTATTTGTTACTGAGCTCCATAAGGACCACAGTTGATTTACGACACGTGAGGCAAGTTCTGAAGCCTTCTCAAGCCATGACCTGCTTAAATAAATTTAAATTCTATAAAACACTTATACTTGAGTTTACATTTGTCTTCTCTAGAGTACTCAAGTTACTGAGCCTGATGGAAATCACATTTTTTTAAAGAGTATGATGAGTTTCTTACTCAAATAAATAATATTTAAATGTAGGACTGAAGCTCTTCAACTGTTGGGTTTTTTTACTAAACTTTGTATTATTTGCAATTGTAGTATCTTTGGACTGAATTTAGCCTCAAAAGGACAGTAAGCAATTCATTAGAACTTCTGCCTCTGCTTGAATTTACAGTGAATTTTTTGCTCAATGTTTGGACTAACATATCTTCCCCTCTTCTTTCAGAGATGAGAACCCTGCCAAAACAGATTTTTTTCAGCATTTAATTGAGGATCGGACAGAAGCAGCTTTCTCATATTATGAATTCTTACTTAATATTCAACAGCAGATTTGTAAGTGAACAAGGAATTAAATAGAAGAAAAATTCTGACTTCAGATGGAAGCATGGCCCAGGAGAAGCGTATGGGAAGTTCCAAAAGTGGATACTCGTTCTTCACAACATACAGTGACCAGCACTGTCTTGGAAGCTTTACAGCTAAAGAAGTATATGTTTCCAAAAGAATTTTGCAGATTTACTTCAGTCTAAAAGTGCTAGGAGTGATGAAGCTGTTTCACTAGTAAAATTTAATTGGTTTATACACGTTTCCAGTTGTGCGGCGGTATGGTGCTCTGTTTATTGCAAGCCGGTGAATTTATGTAGCTATGTGGGATGACATTTCTTAACAAAATGTACAATTAGATAAAGCCTTTTTTTTACATTTATTATAGTAGCCCTTCCAGATCCAAATTCTTAACAGACATGTCAAAGGGCAGTGCTGTATGTTGGTTGTTTATATGAATTTCTTTTTAAAAGGAATGATTCATATTTACTAAAGACTTTAGCGAATTCCCTGTGAAAGTTGTAGAGTTTCAGTAAAGTACATCAATTGTAGAAATAAAATATATAATGTACATAAGTATTACATTTGTAAAGAAAATGTAAAAAATGTAACTAAAAAAAGACTTAGCTCAGTGTGCAGAATTGTTGAGTGCTCAATGATGAATTGTTTTGTCCCAGGCTAGACAATGAAGTTGACTATTAAAACATGCTAAAAAAGTATCCATGTAGAAAGAACATAGCTGCTTCTTCTGTTAATTTTAGGTGAATTTATTTATAATTGGCTTACTAATTAAAATATTTTGCTTTATCATGTGTTTTTATATTTATGAACTATAATCTTTTTGCAACTAAACTCCTACTGAACTGACTATTGAAGAGAACATGTTTACCATTTTATTTCACAGGCCTCTGGAAGGGAGGAGAAAACACTGCGTAGTCTGAAATGAGCTATTGCTATATAGTTCCTAAAACCCTTCTTATGTATTATCCTAAAGAAGGCGTATCTGTTAACCTTGGTTTATGTTTTGTAAACTACTGTAGTCTTGGTCCAGGTTTCTGTAACTTGTGTTGTCTGCCATTTAGAGTAAGCATGGGTAATCATTTACTCACAGTTAATGATTTGATTTCTGCTGTGTTCGAAAGGAGGAGATAAAAAAAAAAAAGGCGGGGGTATAAAAATTAACTACCTTACATCAATGAAAGTCAAGGCTTTAAAATGTCAGAATTCAAAATGTAATCACACTTGCATCTTTCTGAAATCTTGTTTGTGCTAACGTTTTGGTAAATCAATGGTTTGGGCTTTTGGATAGATTTACTCTAGATTTTTAAATTTGGTTGTTAGGTTGGGATGGTTTTGGTTTGTTTTTTTTAGAGGCACATGAGAAATAATTCATAAAGCACAATCACTCATACTTGCTTTCTGAACTTTGTTTATTTGTTTGGTTTAATGAAATGTGACTACAGTGAAATAATTAAGTACAAAAAACTAAATGATGATTAGTATGATTGCATTTTCTTTCAAAGTAGCCTTGAAAATGCTAACATTGCGTTTTAACTGCCATATCCCCTGAATCAAATAGTCAAGAAAAAAAGTACTAGATGTGGATGGCAAATGCTTTAAAAGCTGCACTAATTAAGTTCTGCAAGTGATGTTATTCTGCATGTTAGCACAAACTCATTGTTTGGAGAAGATACCTTATAAATTAAATTTGTGTGTTGTCCTTAACTAAATGTGTTTAAGTTACCCAAAGATTACTCAAGAGAAGCTTTCCGTTTAGTAAATTAATTTATCATGTAATAAATGTCTAAGGCGATGCTGAATGTTGTCCCTAAATCAGACCTCCAGGATTTCAGTACTTGTCTGTAGATTAATTTGCTTTGGGTGAAAGCTAAGTGCTGGTGAAGAGTGGGGTATCTTAATAATCATTTGTAATTGCAAAGATGAGAAGAGCATGTTACAATTTTAAACGCCCCATGATAGATGCTTCTTGAATTGTGAGCTTGGTATCGAATAACTGGGAATATACTATGCCATGATTAATTGCAACGTATTCTGTAAAACCATTACTTAAAGCTTTATTCTTCTATGGTTTTTGTATATAAAAATTATGAAAAGTACATCTTGAGAGCTATTTGTTCAGTAAAGTTATTACACGGCACAGAGAATCTAGTTATTTTTTTACTAATTGTAGAGCACATCTCCGTTCTGACTGATCTTTAGTTTAAATTTTTAAGTCTCATAGAAGTGTCTTGAATTTGAAACATTTCAGGGTATAATGTTTTGAACAATGGAGTTTCTGTAGGCATGGCAAAAGTATCCAAAAGGCAGTTTTACTTAAAGTGGTTTGGATCACACCACTAAACCACCAGAAGATACAAACCAGAAGATTAATCCATACCAAGGGATGCACCGTGAAGCTCTACAACCATTCTTCCTACTGAGTAGTATTTTGGAGGAGAGATAAGGGGCGTGCTTTCCTATCTGCCCAAAGAAGATCTCCAGCCATTAGAGGGACTAAACTCTTGCCAAGACACCTTCAACACTGCATAATATAAATCATGCCTAGTTAATGAGAAGTGTAAGTTTTGCTGGGGAAAATGTTTCCCAGCCCTAGCTAAGCAAGTCTTTGGGGGATCAGTTCAGATTCTCGGTGTTTTACATACTGACAGGAGGTGTTCCTTTTCATATCTTAGTTCTAAAAGCAACATCTTGTACCTCTTTTACCAATTAAGTCATATAGGAGTTCCTATTGGAGAAATGAGAGTCCAGGAAGCTCTTACAACAGTAGGACACGTGATGCAGCTCCTAGAGAATTACTACTAAGCTTGATTCTGTATTATGTTCTTAAGCTTATTACAAATAAGCCTATTCATTAATCTTGATGTAGAGCTTCATGGCCATGGAGAAAAGATGACCAGGTGTGGGTGATCTTGTTTGACTTTGGTTTTGTCAGATACTGAAAAGATGGTTTTGTCATTATTGTTGTATTTAAAAAGGCAGAATTAGTTGTTAGTAATCCTGAGCATCAAGAATCTTCAGTCATTTTAAATGTGGGGTGTTACATTTTTTTCAGGCCAAATACTTTTTAAGAATTTTGTGCAAAATTTTCAATTAATGGGACGGAAGTAGGTTTATGAAGGAATAATTACAACCTCACTCGTCGATTTCCGTAGTTAGAAATACTAACTCCTGCATGAGAGTCCTGAAAAATCTCATTTTAATTTGTGTTTTACAGTATATTTTGTCTCGGTGCTGTATTCTCATTGTGGGCTGTATTCTGATTGTGTAACCCTGCAAAACCTTAGCAGCCAGTTTCACTGATAGCGAGTTTGGAGGTCTGAGGCTCCAACTGGTGATGAATTTATGGAATACCCCAAATATGTGTGAGTTACTAAGTCAAAAATTATTATAGTGACTTTTTGTTTAAAAGCAGTTCTTCGGCTTCTAATAGATACAAAATCGTTGATGCAATTCTGTCCAGTAGTTTACTCTGTTTATAAAAAGGGTGGAGAGGTGTCTACATATGCTATTGCTTCTCAGTTTTTGATAAATGAGGTGAGAATGTAATCATAATGCCCATTGGACCCAGATAATTCTGATTTAGCATAACAGCTTTATTTTGGTACAGTTGTGTTGGGAATTTTTAATGAAGGTGGTGTAGGCAGACTGTAATGATTTATTGATGTATCTTTCTTTATCTGTCAGTTCCCAGAAATAAAAAAGCACATTTCTAGCAGCCTTGCATGCCTTTACTTAAACTGATTTTACAATGTTGTATTCAGACGCAGGAATCTGCAAAGTGTGGTTTCAGCTATTGCAAATACAAGAAAGCTGGAGAGGCACTTTGTACAAGCGCGTGTAGCGATAGGACGAGGGCTAATGGTTTCAAACTGAAAGGGAGGGGATTTTGGTTAGATTTTAGGAAGAAATTCTTTCCTGTGAGGGTGGTGAGGCACTGGAACAGGTTGCCCAGAGAAGCTGTGGCTGCCCCATCCCTGGTCTGGTGGGAGGTGTCCCTGCCCAGGGCAGGGGGGTTGGAACTTGATGATCTTTAAGGTCCCTTCCAACCCAAACCATTCTACAATTCTATGAAATAACTGGGATTTGAAATCTCTTGATAACACTTTATTTTTCCTTGCAAGCTACTGATGATGCCTTTTCATGAAAAATCCAAAGGCGTCCTACTTGTTTGAGTCTGGCAAGAGAATTCTCACGTGATTAGTGCCATGTGAGAGATGATTACGAGAGCAATGAAAATTCAAATAACTACATTATAGGTGCTTCTTCAGTTTACGTTCCAGTTCTGAATTCTTACTGATTTCTACTTGCAGGGCCTTTGATGTCTTTTCCTTTACAATTTTTAATAGTAGAAAATATCAGATACTTCACAGAACTTATTTTCCTCTGAAAGTCCTTAGCAAAAGTGATGGAGCTGCCTGATTTGGAATATCAGCCACGCACAAGATTTTAGCAGTTGCACACTTCTATAGAAGGTAAATGGAGGAGATGACAGAACTCCTTGACGTATTTCAGAACCTGTTTTTTTTTTAAAAAAAAAAAGAAGAAAAGGAGATGAATTTTTAATCTTGTTGTTCTTGCTCCTGTTCATCTTCATGATTTTCTGTTTCCTTAAAGCTACAGATGTGGGTGGATTGGATTTTTCAGATGCTGAGAGAACACCATCCTAGAGGCATCAGATCTCCAATTACACCCTTAATCATGTCCACATTAAAAGAAAAGGTCAAGTTTTAAAAAGGTCAAGAGTGTTGGAACGAAGTACTGTGTGGCCAGCAAGTAGTATAATTTTTCTTCTGTTTATAAGCAGGAGTAGAAAGTCTCTGCTTGTGAAACACTTGAGGCTTTGTGGGATTTTTGAGTGAAGTGTTTACTGGCACCAGAACCCTCAAGCATGAGGAAAAGTCGGTGATAATCAACCATCTTGGTAATCTGCTAGCCGTAGGAAATGTTATTCTTTTAAATTGTTTGAAAAGATGTTTTTAAAAAAAATCAAGGAAATATTTTATTTTAATTTTAGAACATAGTTTAGGAAAGCGCTGTATTTTGTTAATAACTTCTGCAGATACGATGCTTTCAAAAAATCCTACAGGCTGTAAATTCCAGCTTTTCTGAATACAAAATGTTACCAAAAATTACCCGATGACCTAATGAAGCAAAAAAAAAAAAAAAGGAATAAAATGTGTAGCAGCCATCTGTAGCTAAGGAGTTCTTTCTGCTTTTCTTTGTCTCTTTGGCAGCTGAATGTACTGCTTTTATTATCGGGAGCGGAGCTTAGGGAAAGCCAGGAGTAGAAGCAGAACTGGAAGCGGTGGGATGTGTGCTGGATGTCCTCACCCAGCCTGCTGCGTGTGCGCACAGCTCCTGAAAGATTGGGTGCTTGGACCGTCTATCCAGAGGTTGGAGTTTAGCAATTTCTTCTGTATTTCTAAGTGCCTTTTGTTTTTATTCAAAATAAAAAGCCACTTGAGTTTTCAAGCTCTCCCCTTTTCCCCCATCCAAACTATTATTACTAATTACCAAAAATACTTTGTTTACACAAAAGCCTGACTTATTCTTGGAGAGCAAACGTGAAATCTTGCAGCCTTCCAAACGTGTATTTTGAAAGTTTTAATTTCCTGGAAACAAGAAAAGAGTGGAAAATGCCTCTGCAACCAGGACCGTGGCATCTTCTAGCAGCGCATCTGGGATGGATTGGTTCTGCAGGAGGAGAGCCCAGCCATCGAGGAGAAGCGGCGGCACGTGAGGAGCAGCAGGATCCAACCCCAGCTGGATCATCCAGCGGCCGTTGCCCATCCACCTGCTCCGGCATCCTGTCTCCTGGAAGAGTGGCTGGAATCAGATGGTCTGGGATGAAGCGTGAGAAATCCCTGGTGTGTGGGTTGTCTGTCCTGCCCCAAGCCGAGTTGCGACTCTACCTTTCCTATTTAGAGATCACCTTGACCTGCGAAAGCCTGTTGGCGTTTTAGCTAATCAGAACAACTCAGTATTGTTGACCTTAGTTTGTATAATTTTTTCTAATGAAAAGTTTTGCAATTTAATAACCTGTAAAGAAAAATATAATATTTATTATTCTTATTTCTGAAAGTTGCTGAATGCTCTGTAGCTTCCTGTGCTGGGGAGAACAGGAAATGCCAAACTCTTCTTTCGTTGATACTCAGTTATCACATCTTCTCCTTAAATTGCTTTCTGAGGTGTTCGGTTTCTCAGTATGTTTAAATTTTTGATGATGTTCATCTGTCTTCTCACACCACGTGCTAAGACTCTACTTGAGATAAGGTGCCTAGTCCTATGCAAATCTATGGCAAATGGTGTTGCATGAACTGATTTACATAAAGGTGGGTATCAATCACCTTTTCTACTTCTACCTTTTCCCCTTTTCTGCTCTTTTTCATCCTAATTTCTTGTTAACACAAGTTAACAGTGCAGTGAACTATGTTAACAGTAATAGCCGGTTCTGTAAATAAGTGTGTGTTACAAAAAACAAGTTCTGTTCCATGGCTTCCTGGAGAATTTTTTAAAAAAAAGAACAAAATAGAAACAAAAGCCATGAACTATCTTCCCTTCTCAATGGCAGTTTCCTAAGGTAGCAGGAAGAATCGTTTAGCTCCTTTACTTTGGAATTTAGGACTTGCCTTAAAAGAATAACTAGAAGTAACCAAAATCCTGCAGAAACTGCACGTTGCAGAAAAGTTCTAGGCAGGGTTGCAGGGCTTCCTGAAGCAAGAGTTAGGACCTCTAGGAATGTCCTCCAGCTCTAAATTGTGAATTTTACATTAATTACATGTAAAATGGCTTAGAAGCCAGCATTTTCTCCAACAACTTGTCATGCTCCTGGCAGTCTTTCTCCCTTAGCCTAAAACAGTAACAGGGGGACGTGGTATCACCTCAAAGAGAGGAAGAACCATTCCCCAAACAAAGAATATAACCACAAAACCCAGTATATTTTCCTGGGACACCAGTAGGGGTGGAGCGGATGCTCAGCTCCTGGAATATTTGCATGAAATGGGAAGTGAGAATTTTTTAGACCAAATGTGGTCATGACTCATAGATGCTCAGCTCTGGTGTTTGTAATGACTAATGTGAAATGACAACAAAAACAAAAGAAAAGATCTTGGGTATCTCGGCACGCGTGGTTTCCTCTGGTATAATTCCTGTTTGTGCTTGCTTTGAGAAGTCGGTTAACATCACTGTTTGCAGATTTTGGACCGGGAAGTATTTCTTTTATTTCAACTCCACTCTTTCCCCTTGATTCCGTGGTCTCTTCCCTTTATCTGAGGGCAGTGCGTTGAGCTGTGCAGAGCTAATGGTGACCCTCAGTTACAGGCACCAAGTGCTTACACAGAGGTTTCACGGAGGACCCTCTGACCAAGAGGGTTGGACTGGGCTGTCTTCTGGGCAGCCATTGCTTCCTGCCCCACGCTGGTGACATTAAATTTACATCTTCTCGCATTTTAAGCCATGAGTCACACAGAGATCTAGTGTGCCCCATCCCTGAAGGTGTTCAAGGCCAGGCAGGATGGGGCTTTGAGCAACCTGGTCTGGTGGGAGGTGTCCCTGCCCAGGGCAGGGGGGTTGGAACTGGATGATCTTTAAGGTCCCTTCCAACTCTAACCATTCTATGATTCTAAGACTTGACTGTGCCTCCGTGGCAGGCTGGTACAATGGGAGCCAGAGCCTGAAAGGGGCTTGAAGCTCTGCCTGACGTAGGTGGTGTATCAAGAGAAGAGGGAACAGCTGAACTTTTCCATGGTGCTACTGCTCTCTGGTGACAGATTGGCTTGCCTGGAGCAGGAGCTGGGCCTGGAACAGCTCCAGAATTGGGAAACCCTACGGGGGAGATCTCCACCCCATATTTTTCCGGTGCGTTGGTTGTGTATTCCTCCCTGGAGCTGTGGCTCCAGGGGCAGCTCAGGGTGGTGGCCCTGTGCAGTGGTGCCAAAAGGGGAATCTCAGCCCTGTCCCCGTGTGCCCCCGCTGCCTCCCTTGTGTCAGCAGCAGCAGTTGTGCGGCCAAATAAACTCTCAGCAAAGATTCAAAGGATGCCTCTGGCATTCACAGTGCCTGATATGAACTGTTCCTATTCGGCCTTCCAATATCTGAAGGGGCTACAGGAGAGCTGGGGAGGGGCTCTTTGTCAGGGAGTGCAGTGACAGGACAAGGGGTAAGGGTTTTAAATTGGAAGAGGAGAGATTTAGATTAGATACCAGGAAGAAATTCTTTCCTGTGAGGGTGGTGAGGCACTGGAACAGGTTGCCCAGAGAAGCTGTGGCTGCCCCATCCCTGGAGGGGTTCAAGGCCAGGCTGGATGGGGCTTTGAGCAACCTGGTGTGGTGGGAGGTGTCCCTGCCCAGGGCAGGGGGGTTGGAACTTGATGACCTTTAAGGTCGCTTCCAATTCTAACTGTTCTATGATTCTTTGACCCAGCAGTGTGCCCTTGTAGCCAAGAGGGCCAATGGGATCCTGGCTGCGTAGGGAAGAGTGTGGCCAGGAGGTGGAGGGAGGTCATTCTCCCCCTCTGCTCTGCACTGGGGAGGCCACAACTGGAATCCTGCGTCCAGTTCTGGGCTCCCCAGTTCAAGAGAGACAGGGAACTGCTGGAGAAGAGTGCAGCGTAGGGCAACAAAGATGATGGAGGGATTGGAGCATCTCCCTGATGAGGAAAGGCTGAGAGAGCTGGGGCTCTTTAGCCTGGAGAAGAGAAGGCTGAGGGGAGACCTTATTAATGCTGACAAGTATCTAAAGAGTGGGTTGAAGGATGATGGAGCTGGGCTCTTTTCACTGGTTCCCAGTGACAGGACAAGGGGCAACAGGCACAAGCTGGAACATGGGAAGTTCCACTGAAATATGAGGAAGAACTTCTTTGGGGTGAGGGTGGCAGAGCCCTGGAAGAGGCTGCCCAGGGAGGTCGTGGAGTCCCCTTCTCTGGAGATCTTCAAGCCCCACCTGGATGCCGTCCTGAGTGATGTGCTCTGGGCAACCCTGCTTTGGCAGGGGAGTTGGGCTGGATGATCTCTAGAAGGTCTCTTCCAACTCCGACAATTCTGTGATTCAAGCTGTCTGTTCCTGCAAGGTTCTGAATGCTCAGCACCTTGAGGGATGGGGAATAAAAACTTCATTTTATTCTTCAGAAAAGATGTTAGTGCTAGGTACCTAGAAACCAGCAGGACTTTTCTTTTTGGGACCCTCTTCTCCCCGGGGCTTGTAAGGAAGGCTCTTCATCAAAGAGGTGTGCTGGTGTTGGTACCTGCTGCGCAAAAGCTTAATGGGCTGCTAAAATCGTACTGGGAACACGAAATTAAAAACGGATATGCTGCTTCCAGAACTAGAATGTGACTTTAATATTAACGAATGTAGTCAATGGTCTTTGCCATAGGTGCTATGTGAATTCCCAGTGAGCTGGCCTGTGTTATCACGCTGGGGTCAATTTTAATATCAAGCTGCAGCCTTTCACTTTTGGGCCAGTTCTTTCTTAACCTGAATTTTTTTGGGGAGGTAGGCTCTGAGCCATACTCTGTGCACTGATTTCCTGCCCCGTGCAAGCTGTGTTTGTGTGTGCAATGCCACCCTGAATAACAGCTTACTGCTTAGCTGTGATAGTTTTTTGGGTTTTTTTTGAGACTTTTGTACCTGCCAGATGATCCTATGTGTTAGTCCTGCATTAAGCCCCTAAATGCAGTAATTATTTTTCTAAGGATTTATGCATCAAAGATAAATTTATAAGCGAGAGGAAGCGCACGAGAAAGTCCAAGCAAACAATGAGACAGTGAAGTCTCAGAAGAGGGAGGCAAAAATGCTGACTGGGGATGATGCGACTTCCTTATAATCGCAATTCCAGTCTCTGCTTTACTGACTTAATGCTCTGGTGCAATTGAGACAGCCGGGCAGCTCTGTAATGAGAGTGTAATTTACGATCCTTCACCTAGTCTGAGCGCTTCTCATTCCTTGAGTAAGAATTTATCTCTGTAATTGGAGTCTGGGTCTTTTCCCATGTGGCGTCACGCTTTCCAGCGGTTTACTTAGGAAACCTTACAGGCATGATCCACTGCCCAACCGAAAATGCAGAGCTTTTGTCTATGTTTTATGCAAATCAGAGGTAGGTCCCATCTCACTATTCCTTTACTAGAGCCAGGAGGATTAGTATATCAGTACTGGCAGAGCTAATGTTTTGCAATGAGCTCCTCTTCCATACTTTGAAGAGATTTTTTGCTTTCTGTGAGCTGGGAGGGAACGTAGTTTTTCCCTGGTGAAAAAGTTTGTCTTTATGTTGAATGGCCACCATGCTGTTACCACGACCAGAAGGAGAAAAGGAACTTTGTAGGCTCCCCTCTTTATAAAAGCATAGGAGTTTGGGTTTCATCCTTGTGACTTCTGGGAAACTTCAGACTGTTCAGTTATGGCTTGTAATGGCCTGATCTGGAATTCTGCAAGCAAGGCTCAAGATCTTAGCTCAAGTCTGCTGCCGAAGAGGAGAGATTTTTGCAGCAGCTTCTCATTACCAGATGCGAGATAAATCTCTCAGTAGAGACATGGTTTTTGGAAGATGTATCACATAATTCCATTCCATTATATTTTCTGTTTTGAACTGTAGTAATGCAATAGTTAAAAGAAAAACCTCTAGCTGTTGGTTTTCAACTAAGATACATTGGAAAGTTTTGTTCCGGGGGATGCTGGAAGTGGGAGGAGGAAATCCTGCTTAAAGAGGATGGCATAGAACTGCCTTAGGGAGTGAGCTCCCAGCTGTTTGTCGTGGGTTTGGTATTGTTGGACAGATGGGGACTTTGGGTTTCATCAAGTTTTTTCCGCTCTCTATCCTTTACCCTCCAACTCGGGAAGGGTACCCGTGAACGAACAGGGAAGCATTAAAAGAACTGTGATGAAGAAAGTAAGACAGAGGATAAGGAAAAGGGATCTGGCTTCCATTGGACTCCTATAGCTGGCCAGCAAAGATGATTACCCTGTAATTAGTCTGTGTGCCTTCCCCTTCTGAACGTATTTGGAATATGATGCATGGCACCTTGGGTCACATTCCCCTTTGTGGTAGAGATCTCTGCTCTTGCAGTTTTGTGCCCTTGACATTCAAGTTGGTGAGACATGTCTGGAGTTAGGGGGGTCTTCTAGACCTTGGTATTTTGCCCAGAGGGAAAAAAAATATTAATTCATAAGATCATCCGTGTCCTTCTGTTCTACCTTAAAGTTTGTTTTGGTTGGTTGTGTTTTTTTTTTACCTCGGCAAAGATTTGAAATGAATACTCTGAGGTTTGAGACAGACCCTTTGCCACTCGGAAGCGTTGTGGCCAAGATGCCCTCATATTCCCCCTTAGTTTCATGCTTCCCTAAAGCTCCATCTGGTTTTATTTCAGTAAACGGTTTCCTCTTTAAAGAATAACCCTGAGAATATGAGTTGAAACGTAAGTCTGCTTGTTTTCCTAACCATTTTCTTACTAGAATTGAGGCCAGTCGCGTATGTGTAATAGGAAGACAAGACCCCTGATGCTGTGCATGCATAAATCCCTCTCCTTCCCAGTGCCATTTCCTACTGGCAAAGCACACCGAGACCAGAGGGGGAGAGATCAACTTGTGTGTCACAGAAGAAGAAAGCTCATTCCAAGCTAGTTTCAAGTTAACGTAATCTAACTCCTCGTTGCCAACTACATTGTAAGCACAGGGGAAAGAGACAAAAAAGCAAAAGTTTGGGAACTAGCAAGTCATTCTAAAAGCTGTCCCCCTTGAACAGCCTCCAGCTCCAGACCTTGCTTTAGCGGTTGTACTCAAGAAATGTTGCCATTCACTACATTTTATAGCTATTTTAATGGTATCTGTGATTGTAGTGATGTTTCACAGGATTATTTTTATTATTTTTACTGTATTCAATGTGTATGAAAAGACACATGTGATGGCAGTTTTATGTAGACTTTTCTTTGTCAAGTGTTAATTAACGTACGGTGTTAGTTCGGAAGCGAAGTATGTCATAAATTCTGAGGTATGATTTGAAAAAAATGAAGTTCCAGTGAACAGTGAGTACGTGGAGCAGAAACTGTGAGACACAAAACGTGTTGCTTAGCAAACAAAGCGGGAGTTGCCTCGTGAGGCAGTCTGAAAGGTGTGAAAGGTAATGTAGGGTAAGTTTTCCTAAGTCATTATTTTAAAATTGGCACTGACACAAGACGCAGCTAGCAAAATGTTCCCTCGTTTCTCCTGGCTTGTGGGAAAAACCACGAGTCTTGATTCCCAGTCAGGCAATCCCTGTGGTACAGGGATCCTATCACAGGTTAATGCCTTTGGGAGTCACTGCCTGTTAATGGTGCAACTTTTCCTGCAGTTCCCTGCGACCCTACTCACTTTAATAGATTGCAGCGCCCTGAAATGGGAATGAGTGGCTCCATGATCTCAGATGCAGAAGGTTTCCCTTCCAGAGCTCGGAAGATGGACACAAGTGGGGTCTTTTTGAGTCCCCCAGAGCCATCAAGAGTGCAATCAGTTGTGGAGCTTTTCCATGATAGCGGCAGTCTTTCACATCTGCAACAGCCCGGTTTCTAAAATCCTTCAGTCATCATAGGGCAAAGTTTGTTTTGTTTTGTTTTGTGCAGTGTTGCTTTGGAGGAGCACTGTAAAGGGTAGAGAAAGCAGAGGAGTACACCACTGCCCTGGTGTAATGCCACGGGTGTGATGTGCTGAATGTGAAAACCTGCATTTGTGAGCAGGGACATTCTGTGGGATAAGGTGATACCAAACAAATCATGGAATCGTCAGAGTCGGAAAAGACCTTCTAGAGACCATCCAGTCCAACTCCCCTGCCAAAGCAGGGTTGCCCAGAGCACATCACTCAGGAGCATCCAGGCGGGTCTTGAAGATCTCCAGAGAAGGGGACTCCATGACCTCCCTGGGCAGCCTCTTCCAGGGCTCTGCCACCCTCACCCCAAAGAAGTTCTTCCTCATATTTCAGTGGAACTTCCCATGTTCCAGCTTGTGCCCGTTGCCCCTCGTCCTGTCACTGGGAACCACTGAAAAGAGTCCGGCTCCATCCTCCTTCAACCCACCCTTTAGACACTTGTCAGCATTAATAAGGTCTCCCCTCAGCCTTCTCTTCTCCAGGCTCAAGAGCCCCAGCTCTCTCAGCTTTTCCTCATCAGGGAGATGCTCCAACCCCTCCATCATCTTTGTTGCCCTACGCTGGACTCTCTCCAGCAGTTCCCTGTCTCTCTTGAACTGGAGGCAGTATGTTCCAGTTGTGGCCTCATCAGAGCAGAGAGGAAAGGGTTAATCCTTGCCGGTTGCTGTCCTGCTCTCGAATCGGGACTTTCTGGTAAAATAACGAACTCCAAGAGCGTTTTCCTCCTGTGCTTCGCTGCTCCTGTCTGTGGCACCAAGAATGTCTTTTTTCTCCTGAAAACAGGGTGGGCAGCGAACAGCCCCCGTTCCTCAAAAGCGGGTTAATTTTGGGGAGTAAACACCCCAACACTCAGCAAAAAGGCAGGCGTTTCAGGTCAGAGAGGGATTTTACGATTCCCTTCCCCTCGTCGGTAAATGCGGGGGCCCAGACCCGTTCGGAGGGAGGCGCAGAGGCCGGGGCGCAGCACCTGGNGGGGGGGGGGGGGGGGGGGGGGGGGGGGGGGGGGGGGGGGGGGGGGGGGGGGGGGGGTGTTGGGGAGGACGGGACCCGCAGGCCTGCGGTTGTGGAGTGCGGGAAATAAAACGGGGGCAAAAGTTTTCCCGAAGTGCTGCTGGGGAAGCGGCTTGTGCCACTTAAAAAAATAATAAAAATAACCGAGTTCCTGTGAGTCTTGAGCTGCTCTTGGCTTTAAGAAGCCCCCTAGACCCGAGGAGCGTAGGAAGGGTGAAGGAAGACAAGAAGGAGCGGCGACTTTTTAAGAATAAAAGGTCTGGCAGGTCGTAGGGTAACGCAGTCCTGGAGTCCCGTGCGGCCGGGAGAGGAGGCAGTTCAATCCTTGATGATTGTGCTTGGCCGTAGAGATGCTCTATGTGCTCGCAGCCGTCGCTGAGATGGAGTATGGCAAAGCCCTCTCCCCGCACCCGGGGCCCGTCCGGGACGTGGGGTGACACGGGCAGAAGGAAACGCAGGGCGCTCTGGGGCTCGTTAGCGAGTGGCTTCCCCTAACGAGGGTCCCGAAAACCTGTAGTTGGAGTTGAGGAGTTGTGCGGAATCAACCCCGTACATCCGCTCAGAGCTTTTGCACAAACTATTCAAAAACCCCTTTTGCAAAATTCCACGGTAATAAGGTGCTCCGTCTCCACTCACGCGGACGGCCCTTCTTTGCTTTGTCAGGCCTGCGTGTGAGGACATTGAAGAAGGGAATTTAAGATAAATATTGACTTACCCTCCTTAGTCTTCAAAGGTTGGGCTGCAGCATGCTAAAAACATCTTGCACCTCTCTGAGAGCATTTACACTGTCATTCAGCACACGCTGCTACTGCATATTCAGTTTGTCACCTCTTTAACTTCTCTGGAGTGCTGCTTTGCAGACAAGCTTCCTGCTTTTCTAAGGCTCTAAAATGAGACTGAAAGCTGATAAAGCTTCAAGAAGAGACACCACAAAGGAGAGGAGGAGGAGAAGCTCTTGCTTTGGCAGTGCTTCCATTATAAGAAAGAGCGGAAAAATGATTGTCCCCGTTCCTTCGTGGGATGGAACATGACAGTGACATGTCTCAGCGATTAAATACTTGCACTGAATAGGTTGAGGAGAGGGATGTTGTAACACTGTGGAAAATTCTAGTTTAGAAAAGTGTTTAATGCAAGATTTTGTTTATTTCTAAAGTGGAAATGCTTTGAATAAATTAATATAAAATGCAGTCCACAGTTCTAGTTTTTCTACAGGGTTGCTAGCATGGTGGGTAGTGAAGCGTGTTTAGTGATTTCCCCCTTCCTGTTTTCATCTTTGGGTACCTTTTAAGTTTTTGACTATGTTTCTGCAGAACGGTTCAGGCAGTTAAAAAATACTTGTTCTCTTAAACATTTAATGAGTGTCCTGTAGCTGTAATTTCGAGCTAGTGAAAACAAAAGAAAACACATTCCAATTTTTATTGCAGGTGTTTTAACTCTTTAGATTTCGATGTAATGCAGAATGTCAGATTATATACGTCTTGTCCAGTGCAAACATTGTTGTGATTATTTGATTTATTTTTCAGCAGTATTTTTTGGTTTTGGCTTTTTTGTTTTTGTTGTTATTGCTGGTGTGTGTTGCTAGTTCTGCTCCTTGCCATTGAGGAAGAAATATTTTGCCTCTAGCTCTGGGAGGAAAGGTTGAAATGCTTGTGCAAGGGCTGAGGAAAAGCAGGGCTCGGTCGCTGGTTGCCTTTGCACTCGGTGTGGTCTGATGCCATCATGGTCCAAGTTCTGTGGCTTGTTTGGTGATAGCTTTTTGGCCGATATAACTTTTTGGGGCATTGAGTGTAGGTTTCCATTTGTAAAGCTGGAGGTGATGCTTCAGTGGCCACTCAGGGTTGTAATACCTCTCCTACTCTGAGATTGTTCAGGCCCAGTGTTGATGGGCAGGTGTGTACGTACACAGTGTATTTGTGTGCTGTGTTTTCAACTGATAAACATGCTGCTGTGGAGAGACAAACGAACCGTTATTATAATGGCTAATTTGCTGTAATTTTTCTGTAAAAGCAGGGGTTGCTGTCCTGAAGGGCTCTATCCTTAAGTGTTAGCTTCTCAGTTCTGCTTTTAGACAAAATCCACAACTCTTCTGATGGCTGTGAGTAGCAGCTTTGCCTTTGGAGTAATGCTTATACAAATTCCTTTTAATTTTGTAAAGTTG
Source organism: Calidris pygmaea (assembly GCA_003697955.1). Taxonomy (NCBI): domain Eukaryota; kingdom Metazoa; phylum Chordata; class Aves; order Charadriiformes; family Scolopacidae; genus Calidris; species Calidris pygmaea. The sequence goes on along the minus strand of QJSC01005287.1, from coordinate 489,424 downwards.
AGGTTTTTGTTATGTGAGGTTTTTTCTATATTTTTTTTTAAAGTGGCTAATGCTTAGGCAAGACACTTTTTCAAACTAAGTGAAGCATGTTGTATTGTGTTCTTTGGGCAGGCTTTCTTACTACACATAATTTTGTTCCCCAAAGGGTGCACTTTGTTTTGCTGGAGTCCCGGATTTGTAATGCTGCAGTTATTTTGCACGTGGTGAAACCTAAAGGTTGCCAGCTCTTTCCATTCTTCTTCACTAGCACGTTTTAACTCCCGCAGCTCTTACTGAGAGAAATGCCCTGCTCTCTGGGAGGAAAAGCTCACCTCGCCGTATCGCAATGCAGAACAGATGTGTTAAGACAGATTCAAAGCTTAAAATTGCTGGGTTCTTTATTTTTTTAATATATATTCATAAACCTTCTCAGCCAGGAAACATTGAAGGGGCTGGATTTAATATTTGGGGTTTTTTAGATGATCCTAGTTAGTTTCTCTGTAGCGCTGAATCCGACCGATCTAAAACTGTGTTGCTTTTTATGGACATTCGTATATGTCAAGGTTTGCATTTTAGTCCACGGCATGGAAATCTCTACCAGCATGCCTCCATCACTGGGGGTGGGCAGCTACTGGGGAAAATGAAGCCTGGGTTACGCCGTTTCTCTTCACTTAAAACTAGATTTAACCGCAGTCGTGCAGCCCTGTTCTAGCTCAGACTGCTTTTGTCCTGTATGAAGATGCTGGAGTAGAAGTGACGTTGCCTCCTGTGAAAGGCAAGGCTTGTTTTGAGCAAGTATGAAGGAGGTAACTAAAATGGGAAAACTTTTTTTTTTTTTTTTTTCAAAATGTGAGTTTATTTAACGTTGTTAATTCAGAATGCATTCCGTTTTTGGGTTCTTTGGGTGCAAAGTTCTCTTTTAGATTGCGCCTCTGGAATACACTGGCGAGGAGAAAGATTGTGTGTAAGCTGGCAAGATCGAATTGCAAAGGCTTCTGTGAAAAACATTACGGGTTTGTTTTCTTCCTTGATCAGGATATCACGTATGCGTGTGGCTGAGGGGAGTTTTCTTCCTAGTTGCAAATTGCAGCCAGCAGAAGAGTCGTTGGTTTTGTTTATCTGCAGAAAGCAGTGTAGAGAGGGGTCTATTTCAGGGAATTTTTTGTCAAAAATGTTTCTTTTAATGCTTTCAGCTGGTAAGTTGTTGACTACCTGGTTCCTCAGACTGGCTTGAACTTTTTTCCTGTCCTTCCTGTTAGTTTTTATAGTTGTTATTCTTCTTACTTTCAAATTACTGTAATACATTGTACCTATCTAGTTTGGCTTCCAATTTTATACAGTCTTCTAAGCAAGGATCTAAATGTATCCAAATAGCCACAGGATCATTTGAAATGTGGCGTTTTTTTTCATTTGGGTTTTTAATTGTGTGCCTTTCACTTTTGTACATACTCGGCTGTGGGGATTTCTAAGGTCCTGTCACGGTGGCAACCCCAGGACATCCCAGGCAGCGACAGAGAACCGAATTATCAGTGAGTGTCTTGTGCAGCTGAATATTTCACAGAAATGTGGTTTAAGTTCCTGCTTTGTATTTTCAGCCTACTCAGGTTTTCTGGAAATTGAGATCTAATTGGAGCCAAGAACTGGGAGTAATTGGTGGCCTCTGGGGCCTGTTTTCCTCCTCTTTCCTTCCCTTTGAAAGCCTTGCACAACACAAGTTAGCTTGTTGATCCCAGTTTTGTTTTCTAAACAGAAACCTTGTGCTTATACTGGTGTACATCAACAGAAACATTCAACCCACTAAACTGTTTGTTTGTGGAAGTACTTTACACTCTTACAAATACTAATTTATAAGTGCCTTGAAAAGGCCATTTAGAAGATTTCCAGCTAGGAAATGTGCCTGTCTCAGCAAATTTGTTTATTTTCCTTTGGTGCTGTGTCTGTGCCAGAATAACAGGATGGCAGCTAGCCCTTTGCTGGGAGATGGGTATGTTTGTTCTCAGAAATAACCCTTTTGGGGAGAGATGTAGTACATAACACAGAAATTCACTGTCCTTTCTACTTTTACAGGTAGTCTTATGTAGTGCTCCTCTTCATCTTTTCTCTCCAGTACAGCTTCTGTAGTAAGTCCGTGGGTTGTGAAATATTCTCGTATGTGCACATATAATTACTGGCAAAGCCCTCGCTTCTTTCGGAGGTTTAGGAAATTCCAAATATCAGCTTCACTCTGCGTTTGAATCTGGCATCAACAGCATGACTTCCCAAAAATTGTTGGTGTTTTTTTTCCAACGGAGAGGATGACAGAAAAGAGACAAATTGGGATGTGCAGATCAAATCAGCTCTCTTTGTGTAGAATATTAGGATGGTTTTTTGCCTATTCCGAACAAGTATCAGTAGGTGCTTGTCTGTGGTGTTTGTGTAAATATGGCAATTCCTAAATTGGAAAACAAAATTCCTAAATTGGAAACAAAAAGGAATAGGGAGGTATTGTGAGGTGATAAACTGTATTGCGTGCTCTATAGTTAATAAAGTAGATTGACAGAGAATGGTGCTGTGATTTCATTTGAAGTTGATGCCGTGGTCATACAAGCCGTGCTGTAAGTATGAGTAATTTTTTTTTGTTCCTCATGGGACGAGGAACATCTAAGTCTGGGGATGTCTGAGAAAATTGCTTTTCAAATGTCTTGGGTGCTCTGAAGATTTACCACAAATCGCTGAAGTGCCGAGTACTTAATGCTGTTTACAAACCTAGTGCATGTTTTAAGAATGAGGCTCTTCTGATGCTGTGGGATTTGGTTGGTTTCAGTCTTTTATTTTTGTTTTTTTTTTTTCTTTTTACATTTTTATGTTTTAAAATCATGTTTTAAAGCTTACTGGGCAAAAATATAGAGCCTGTTCCAGAGCGTATAACATTTTAATTTCTGAAGGGGTGGGAGAGGAAGGAAGGGGGAATACTTTGTTGTTGTTGTTGGGTTTTGTTTGGCTGTTTTTTTGTGGGTTTTTCTTTTGTGGTGAGGGTTTCACCTTCTGAAGGAAGAATATTTGCCATTGGAGAGGAAGCAAAGAGTACGCTTGTTCCAAAGATCTAGTTGAAGATTAAAATCTTGATTTTTTTATTATTATTTTTTTTTTTTCCCCCTTCCCCTTGAGGGGAAATGAGCTGAAGGAACATGAACGGAATAGCTGGGCTTGAGGTAGGCTTGCTTCCTCTAGGGCCATCTTCACCTATTGAGTTGCTCATTGGCGGGGGGTTCCTAAAGCCAGGTGAGAAGGCAGAGGTGTTTCACAGTCACTTCTCGGCCTTGTTATAATATAATGTTAATTAGGTGCCTATTAAGGGTGTGTAACACCAGCTCTTGCACTGGGATGGCTTCTCTTCCCTTTTTCTCTTTTCCAGACAGATGAAAGGGAGAGACGCGTTCTCTGTATTGCTGCCTTGTCCTCTGTCTTGCTATCAACATACTGAGTAATTAGTTGGCAATTAGGTTTATGTGGGGAAAAGGTGGCTTTTTATAAGGTCACTTCTGCTACTCTTATGACTGCTCGCTGTGTCATTTCTGGTATCCCAAGCTAATCTAAGGAGCCCAACAAACAATTAAATTAAGCTGGTTTTTTCTGTGAACTTGCATAAGGAGGCGAGGAGGAGGGCAGTTTTCAGGCCTGCAAGTTATTTGCTGTGACTTTTTCCACCCTCCGCTGACGCACGAGCCCTGGGTCATCTTGGAATGGGATCCAATGCAGGTATTCTTACATGCTGTCCCCACTATGCTTTGTGTTTGCCAGGCGGGCTGCTCTTTAATTCCTGCGATCTATGGAGAGCAGCTTGCTCTATAAAAGCGCTGCTCTCCACCCATTTGTAACTGATACAGCGTATGAGGAATCTGCGGCGTGATGGTGGTGAGGGTAGATGGCTTATGGGGAATGCCTGACCCAACGTCTGTGATCCCCAAGTGTTGGGAAAGTACGGATCTAGACTCTGAAGGTCAGGTCCATCGCTAGTAAAATAAATCCCTTGTGTGAGAGCGACTCTATTTACCGTAACACAACAGCTGAAGAAGGGAATAAAAGTTAAAAATGAACGTTGGTCGGCTGCCTGCCTGCTAAAGATGGTAACTTTTGTAGTCCGTAAGCTGATTCTCCTTCATCCAAGGGTCACTGGCCGGGGTGAGCACCCTGCAGCTCCGCCTGTGCAGAAATTTCAGGTGTTAGCAGTGGGTGTGAGGATAAACAGATAGCTTTGTGCTTCTGTGGAGAAAGACTGGTGAGCACAGCCTCCCCTTACCGGTGAGGAAACATTCAGTACGCCCTCAGACTGAAACGGAAAAAAGATGTTTACTGTAAAAACGGGAAATTTATACCTTTTAAAAGCAGCTGCATTTGTCATGACGAGCACAGGCAGTGCATCTTCATAAGGACAGAAAATTTTGAGTACATTATACGCAGGCAAGATATAATTTTTTTTTGTCTTCAGGTAAATGGTTTTCAAGCAATTATCTTCACATTTACCGTCTGGTCATTTTAGATCAAAATTACTTCAATTTTACATTCTAGTCAGCTGGCGAGAAATAAATTGTCTTCTTCTAAGAAATGTTTTATTTATCTGCAAAGTAGGCAGCGATTTCATCTTTCCAATATTTCCCTGTTGGTACTTAAAAGTAGAGTAAGAGACCACAAAGTTGATTTAGAGATCACAAAAGCATCTTTAAATGCCTGAATGATTGCCAGAGTGGAGGAAAAATTACATCGCTCTTGTGGCAAATCAGACTTAATACATCATGAGGACATCACTTTGGTGACAGTGCCATGATGGGGAAAAGATGTACATCCGTGTACGGTGCAGTCGCCTGTTTTGCCTGCGGTGGTTATCTCATACTGTTCACAGAACAACCTTCCCACGGTTTCGTTTGAGGTTTCTTTTTTTCTAGGGCATAGCCTGACCTCTGTACCTTCTCCTGCAAACTGTTCATTATTTGATATTCTGTACTTGCTTTTTGAACCAGCTGTGAACATATTCCACTGTGCTATCTGTGGAAGAAAGACTTTTTTTTTTTTATATCAAACATATCCCTCACCTTTATGTGTTAGTTCTAAACAGAAGTATAAAGGTGCCAGGCCCCTGAGGTGCAGACCTCTGTGACCTCAGCTGCTCCTCCTGCAATAAATTAAGGTGGATTAAGCTGTCTAAAAGTGTTTAAGAAAACGGCAAACCTACTGCATGACCACAAGGTAGGGCAGGCAGATACTGTGTCTGCCTTGCCTTAGACAAGCAAAGAAACTGAAAGAAATGTTTGCAAACAGTGAAATTAAAACAATTACAAAAATATAAGCTCAGTGGAAGAAATAAATCTGTGATAAAATAAGTACTATGCAAGAAGTTGAATTTACGATCTTGCTGTCCTGAATGCTGTACTTGGGGCTAGCAATTCTGAATCCACTGAGTGTTGGAAGTCAAGAATCTTGATCGGTGGCTCAGGTCAATATGTGATGCTGTTAACATGGATAAAATAATTGAAACTTAAAGACAGTCATCTCTCACAACTATATCGTAAGAGCTGTGTGTCTGATTTGTACGTCTTAGATGGTTTAAGTAGAATGGATACCTGTGAAATGGCAGGGTTAGGAGTTTATCTTAGCTTCTCGGTGGATGAGATTCAGTTTACCAGCCCTCCCACCCTCCTGCACCCTCCCCCAGCTTTCTAGAATTTTTAACATTCCAGATAAAACTAGCAGGAAGTTGTTAACATCTCACCAGCTTCCTGAAAGACAGCAAGAGTTTTTTAAAGTTTACACTGAGCTCATGAATTGACAGAACCAAGGGAGATGAATTCCCCAGCTCTGTAAATAATACTGGGGTTTTTTTGAGCGCTACTTATGCTAATATTTTAGACTAAAGGCAGGAAGTCTCTTAAATTTGGGGAGAGAGACACGGCAATTGGTGATCTTGAGCAATCTGTTTGCTGCTGCTGCCAGAGGCCAGAGTGTGAGCCTGTGTCTTCTGCCTTCCTCTGGTTTTATCTGACTGCTGGGTGGCCCTGGATTATGTTTAAACAGGAAAACTGAATCAAGTCCTTGGAGCTCTTTTGCGAGGAGCTTTTGTGCTCAGTAACCAAATGCCACGACTCAACCCTAGGCTGGTGTCTGTGTTAGATGGGACTTTGCTTTAAGTTTTCACGTTCCCTTTTAATCTCACGTACTGCTGGTGATACCCTGGATTCTTGTTAGCCTTGTTCCCAAAGTCTGCTTTTAAATGAGTCCTGAACTATTCAGGCATCATGTTACTTATGTTCGTGGCACACCTTTTGGCAGTTTGGTTGTTGGTTGGGAAAAGTTTTTGAAGCCGTAGTCTCCGTTTTCTGTAATATCCAAAGGTTAAGCTTTGCTATAGGTGCAGCACAAGGAGGCTGTGAGGCTTCAGAATGGGGGTTTTGCCCTTGGAGATGACTCGCTGCAGGATGAGTTGCACCTCATTTAAGCCAAGAAAGGCCTAATAAAAATCTTGAGACAAGATTCCTGCTGGAATGCGTTCCCAGGCACTGTCATCCCAGCAGTATCTTTTATCCTGCAGCCAGTGCTGACCGGTACAGTTTCAGTCCAAAGCAGTTCCTTGTAAGACCGGTAACGCTATTGTTTGCAGAGCTGGAACTAGTCCCAGTTGAATGTGCAGGCACTGACATTTCTGCACTGAGTTCTCTACCACTTTTTGCTCATTTTAATCTGTTGGTTGTGAGAGCATTCTCCGGTATTCTTTATTGTAGGAATTTTAAAAAACATTATTTATGTGAAGCCATGAAGTTTGACATGCTACAGGATATGAAACTAGAGTTTGTATTCAGGTCTGTGTGCTTCAGTCAGAAGGCGAAGGTGTGTCCTAAGTGTTGGTAGTGTAATAAAATCAGGTGTGCATAGAAGATCATAGTTTGAAGGTTGACATTTCAGGCTTGGTCTTGCAGTGCCCTGTGGCTGTAAGCACACTGGAAATGTGACTAAGGTGGAGTAATTTAAAGAGACATCATATATCCCAGGCTCTAAAACTGAATTATAGCTGTTAAATCATGCATGCTCCTTGGAGTACTGACCCCAAGCAGTTCTTCATGACAGTGAAAATGTAAAGCGAGTCTATTTTGCAATAGATCAGACGCTGATATGACTTCAAACTGGGTGAACCATCATAGTGGGGCCGTTCTGCAGCATTTCATAATGCCACACATGCTTTTGTTTCATTGTGAGTTGGTTACCTTATCTTCTGCGATGGCCGTGGTAGTTTTCTTGTGAACAGGGATGTAGCTGTCTTTGGGGATTCCCCTGAAAGCTGTCATCTCATTGGCATCCAAATATAAATGTAGTTTTGGGTTGTTGGGAAGCAAGATCTTATAACCGTGCACTCTACTGCCAACAGTTACAGCACATCTTGTCTTACTTGGCATTAACTATCAGTAGTCAACTGTTTTCTTGACATACTACAAAAGTTTTTGTGCAAGTTATGAATATTCATAACTAATGCAATAAGTGACTGCATAAAGTTGCATAATAAGGTAGATGCTATCAAAAGTTATTAACAGGCTTCAACAAAAATGCTGATGTTAATTATTCATATGCTACTAATAATTTTGAATGTCATAATAACATTTAGAATTCAAGCCCTTAGGTACTGCTGTTGGCCTTCGTGGTGTTCCTAATAGTTTCTAGATTTTGGATGAGGCTCTGCAATGGTGGGTCAGCCTGTTGTGTAACCCCATGACTCAAGGACTTGAGCTTTAAGAAAAACACACAGCACCTCGTGGCAGCCCTCAGATCAGTGAGATCTTCGAGAAGCAGCCAGCAGCAATGTGCTGGTTCACAGGTCAGTGCATGCCCCTGTGGCACAGGCTAATCTTACCTGCAAGAGTGCAAGAGAATAATGTATTTCCATGACACAAATTTGAGGTTCTCCATATGCACGAGCTATACAAAGTTCTGGGAGTGGCCGTCATAAAGAAATAGTCAACCAGCAGCTATTTCTTGGCCTGGAGCTGACGAGGGAGCCATCTTCTCTGCCACTTCTTTAATTTCATTTGTAGCCAAACTCAAAAAACTGGGATGGCAGGTCAGACACTGTATTTAAATCAGATGGTTGCTGGTGTTAGAGAGGCTCCCTTGCTGGTGTTAAATAACACACACCAGTGAATTTCTAAAATTAGGAAAAAAAAAAAAACAGTTTCTTTCTATTAGTGTTGAACTATGATTCTATGAACTATTATATATAGCAGAACTATTCAGGACTATTATATATAGCAGAACTATAGCAGAACTATTCAGGCTATCCCTTCTCGTTTAAGTCATTGTTTGATAGTGTTAATTAATGCCTCTCTTTAAATTTGAGTAGTTTGCATGTTGCTTCACAGACTTCAACTGCAACAGGTAGATGTGGCAGATGGTATGTTTTTAACTGAATTTCACTCACCATATTCTGAGAGGGAAAGATGACAAACATATGGGGGAAACAACCTGCACAGACTGATCAGTCTCTTTATACTCTGTGTAGCCACAAAACAAGTGAGGAAAGAGGTTTTTCAGTACGTTTTTTAATCCATATCAAATCTTCGCTCTTGAAACTGGCACACTGAAAAAGCATATTGCAGCAAAATATGGTGGTGGCAAAGAGATTGTGACTATATTTTCCCTTGTACTTTCTTCCAGGATAACACGTTGAAAATATGGTTATGAGTATTGCTCACTTGTTAGAAAAAATACCCGATTAACTTGCTAGACTTTTAGTAACCCGTCATTGAAGAAATTCAGACAGCATTTTGGACTCAAGGAAAACTCTTTAATTCCTAACGGAGTTATTGCAGCTTCTCCAAACTGCAGTTTTCTCAAGAAGATGCGAGTTTTCTAATGTGAGAAGGATTTACAAGAATTCTTTTACTGTGTATTTGTGGGGGCTCAACTCCCGCTGTCTGTCTTCCTCACAGCAAAGCACCAGACAGTCTGAGAGCATGGCTCATCCTGTTTTCTCCATCTCTGTAAGGAGGATGGTGAGTTGATAGTCCTGGGTATCTGCGTTTCATTTTGCAGATGGTCTTGGATTGCAGATTGGGCTCTGTGGGCATGATTATGCTTTTCTCTGCGGCTCATTCTGAGTGGGCTGCTGCATCCAGGAAACACTGTCCATATGGAAAGACTAGCTGCGATCTTGGAAGCGGCATGTAGCTGCTCAGTGTGTTGGTGCACCTGGAGCAGAAAGCCCTTGTCTATTGTGCAGTGTGTAACTAGCATGTACCTTCTCACCAGGTCGGGAAGAGAGCAGTGGTGCCAGAGCTCGTTTCAGGCTCTTGCTTCAGGATGCAGCGTTTTGTCTGAGTGTCAAATTCACAAGGTAACACAAAACAAAACCCAATTCTTTAATTGCGTAGGTTATAGGGTACAGAAGACTTTTTTCCCTGTGTATTTCTAGCAATGAATGTCCTCTGTGTCCAGGCATTCCTGTCCAGTCCTTGAATATTTTGTGTGTGCGTATTTTTTTTAATGTCATAACTTCTGAAGAAACCTAACGCACTTATTTTCTAAACAAAATATTATGGTTCTGTGTACTTGCCTTCCATTGGGAGTTGAGTCTTTGAGATGGATTTGAACAGTGGGATTTTTTTAAGCTGTTTCATAGTCACGAGAATAATACATTCTTTTATAAAACCTGAGATTCTTGTCCTTTAGACAAGCAATTATACAAGCTCTGAAAAAAAATAGCACAAGGATTTGGAGCATATGCATGTCTGGGAATAGCTGATGGATATGTTTTGCTGTCTGGGATTGGACTTTTTTAATTTGTTTGTTTTTTTTTTTTTTTTTTAACTTGGTCAGCAGTATTGGCCTAAATTAAATATTGACTTGACTGAATGCGAAGGGTGTTGTTTCAGAAGGGAATGGGTTTCAGCATCAAATTGATTTTCCCGAACAAAAGAAGTCTGATTATTGCAGTGATAACATTTTAGGTATTTTCTGACAAAGTCTTTTTTGGTCAAATTCAAAAACTAAAATACTTTCAGTTTCAGTGTTCAGCCTCTCCTACATAATGAAAGAGCATGATTTAACACAAAGTAGCTTGAGCAGACGTTGTTTTGCTGGCAGAATTTACAAGCTACTTGAATTAAGAAAGATGTACCAGTCAAAGCACTACTTTTGCTGGTGTAGCTCCATCTGCAGTAGGAATTCTGCCTTTTGGAAGCTGTAACAAATGGGGATTTTTCCAGCCAAAGTCCTAGAGTTGGTGAAAGCTGAGGAACTGGTGTTAATCCTAGTTTAAGAGCTTTGACGGGAAAAGAGTCAGTGTAATTATTTACCTGTTTTGCATATATGAGATGTTTCTATACTGAGAGGATTTGTTGGTATAACTAAACTACAAATCTTTTTTGTGGACATTTTGACAAACAGGAGACATAGCATTAATAACCACATTTTTTTAGTTTAACTTAAGCAGTTACTAGTCAGCTGTTTTCTGTTTTCTTTGACAATTCTTAGCTTGACATACCTAGAATATCACGCTATCGTAATATTAATATACTTACACATTTAATTTTGCGTAATGTATTTAAAATAGTAAGAAATATGAAGGAATATCAGGACTGATGCTCTGATGAACATACAGGGAAGTCTCAATATCTAGCTCGGTAACTGCCACTAGATTTTGTTACTGATTAATCATTTTCTTTATGGCGGCTGATAGCTTTGATAATTAATGGGGAAGACAAGTTGAGTGGATTTATTTTTTTTTATGAGACACTTCAGAGCCAGCAGTAGTAGCTAAAAGACTCCCATATATATCCTGTGTCTTTGTTGAGATGTTTCCTGATGATAGTTATATCACTAAGCTCTTTCTAATGTTCACAACGCCTTAGCAGAGCTAATCTGAAAACGTTTTAAAAATATATAACTCCATCTTTAAGATCTTATTTATAGTGAGGCAAGAGCTAAATGCAGTGTTGAGCCGGCTGGACACTAATCCCATCTATCCAGCGATGCTGTGAATTAAAGTGAGCAACTTGTCAAGAATAACATGTCAAATTGTCTTTTTCTTTGCTAAAGCAGAGGTTAAGCATGCTGATAGGTACTTAGTGGAAGGCAAAGGTGGTGTCTCTCGAAGAAGCCAGTTAATTGGTTATATCTCACCTCTGAGTGATGCAGCCACTCTCAGTTTCTGTTCAGCCCTAGAGCTCTGCGGGGGTCAGGAGTTGGGAGCAGATGACTCTAAACACACTGGGTCACTGGCCAGCATGGTCTTCAGCATTAGCCACAGCACATCTTTTTGCACCAGCACCGTGGGATGCCGATCTCTCCTTTGTAGAAAGGACAGAGGCCAAACTGGAAGCTGATTTCTTTCTCACCCGCTGCCAAATGCAACGTAATCGCCTGTTTGGTTGCTGCTAATGCTGACGTAAATTTAACTCATGCTAAAAAAACGCCTGCAGAGTGAGTCCTGCGTTCTTGGTGGAAGGCAAAAGTGAAACAGCTGGTGTAATAATGAGGTCTGCTGCTTGCTAGGGATACAAAGGTATATTCGGGAGCGCATTGGCATTGCTCTTCCCTCTATAGGGCTGGTGACAGTTGAGCTGGAGCTACTGAAATAAATGATGTTCTAAATTCTCATTAAAAAAACATTTCTTATGCTGCAAATGGTCTAACTAGAGGGTTTTGCTGCAAATCACAGATACAAAGGAAAGCTGCTTTGTCCTGTCTTTGCAGTAGCACCTCAAAGACATAAAAAGAAATGGCATCGTTGCGTAGACCCACAGATGTGTCCAGAACTGCACTTCAGATTGGATTTGACGCCTTTGTAGCATGTTAGTCAATATGAACGTACTTGATGTTCTTAGCAAACAGATTTACAGATTGAGACCCCGTAACTCCAGCTTTTGGGATTTTTAGGTAGTGCCTGTTCTTTTCTGTAAGCTGCTCCAGCGATCCCCTTCAGTTACGAATGCTGGCAGGAGCAGAACTTTAGAGGATTCAGTTGACTCTTTTTCCTAGGAGGATCCAAACATGCTGAGTACTATAAATTTAATTTGAACAAGCTCAAGACATAAAGAAGGAGGAAAAGGAGGGAGAAGTGATGGTTGTAACTCCAGTCCCTCCCTCCTTCAAACTCCCCAGGGAAGATGTCTAGGTGCTGTAGTCCTCGCTGTGCGGAGCTGTGGGCACTTGCTCTCTCTGGAACAGACAGCACCCAGGACTCATCCTGCATTCTCAGAAGGGTGCAGTAAATTGGGGCTGCTCTACACTTGCTGCTGATCTTCCCCTGTAGCTGCTGGGACCTGCAGTTGGGTGACCACTTTTTCCGTGTCTATCCTTCCCCACCCCAGTCTCCCCAGCTGGAGAACAGCTGATCCGTGGCTGTGAAATGCCATCCCTCTGTCTCCTCCAAATAATTCTAGAGGCTAAGAATTGTTCTCCCTTTCTGCTCAGAGCAAGTTTTTCTAATTTGTGAAACTGAAGCTCTTAAAGCAACAAGTGTAGAACAAACATTGAGATGATTCCTTATCTGAGCAGATAAGAGTGACCGAAGTTCATCTCAGATTAAATGCTGTTGTAATCTATTAGTGGGATCCATCTGCATCCCATAGGAGGAGGAGTACGCTTACATTGCTAAATAACAATACGCTATCAGCTTCAGACCGTAGGGGGAGGTGAAAGCATGATGCTGAAGTAAAGCTAAGGAAAACCAAGCTGAGAAGTATCTTGGCATGGTCTTAGTAGTTAAATATTTACCAGAAGCAGACTGCTCTCTTAGAGTCTCATTTTTGTTTAACTGTCAGTATAATAAGGTAATAAACCATACATAGGTCATAGTTCTCTGGGGAAATGGCTGCAAAGGGTTCTTGAGCAAGGATGATTAATGTTCGGTTCCTTTAAAAAAAACAGAAACTTGAATATATCGATTATTTGTTGAGAGTCACTGGAAACCAAAGTTTCTGCTTGAGCTGTAGAATAGGCAAAGGCCATTGTAAGGGAATATTCTGCCTCTGAGTTGACTCCTGCGAGTATCAGGATGGGTGCTGCCTCTCAGAGGGCGGCTGTTAAAAGTGGACATGAATTTAGTGGTTTGATGGGGTCAGATTTTGCTGTTTATCAGCTGCGAGTTCAGTAGACAAACTTATCTCTCTTTAGCCTGCTGTTTGTAAAGGAAGGAGTTTTCAAGCCTGCAGTCCTGATGGTCATTTGTGTGGGTTTTATATCAACGTGTGCAGGGATTATGCAAGACCTCTCTCCTCATCGTAAATCACTTTTGCAGGTGTGCTCCTGAGTTTGCCAGCTTGATTTGGTGGTGTCCTCCTTCACAGCCCTCTTCGTGATCACCCTGCTTTCTCCCTCTGGACCGGGAATCCTTAATGCTCCTGGGGAGGTCCGGAATCCGTGTTAGGTGGAAGGGGAAGAGCAGTGGCAGTATGGCAATGCCTGCTGTCTCTTAACACGGCTGCTAACGTCACCCTGTGGCTGCTGCTGCTGAATTGAGGGAGCATGCTTACCTGTACCTCACGTTTTGCACATGAAGAATCCAAGATGAAGTTCCGAAGTGGCGGGTGTATTTTTTTCCAGGCCTTGCTTTCTCACTGGTGGTGAAAAAAATAGAGCCCTTTGGGAAGAGATAACCAACTATAAATTCCTCTTGTGTCTCTGTGAAATCCAGTGGCACAAATGTTGAGAGAGAAACTGAGAGGCATCTGAAGAGCAACATAAAAGAGGCAGGTTTTAGGGGTATCGACATATTACTTTGTAATTTTTGTTAAAGTAAATTTGAAGTCTCTTAATATTTTATTTTACTAGGCACTGTCTGAGTGCTAAATGAAAAATTGCTAGGCAAAATGGAAAGAGCAAATGTAATACCTTTGTCGTGCTCTTCCCCATCTCCCTGGGAGGAAACTCACTGAATTTTGGCACTCCTGAAAAAAGGTTTTAATGATGAGGAAACCATGTGTATGTGCTAGGGTGTTAGGAAAGGCCAGTGTAATTTTGTGTTGCATGTGTGGGAGGAATCATTTCAGGGGACAAAAGAATAAGAGCTGGTATGACAGTACCTGAAATATAGTATTAGGCTTCAGTGTTCTTATTACCATAAACATATTGATCATTGAAGGGAACTCAAAAGTAATGTAAATGGGTAGAAGCTGTAGATATTAATTTATGAGGAAAAATTTAAGAATTAAATATGCATGACTTGCCTAAGCAGTGACTACAGGGGTTCATAAATCTAACAAGCATGAGAGATGCAAGCACAGAAAAAAGGAAAGACATAAAACTATGTGTTTAGTTGGGGATAAGGCTGAAATTGAAACTGTGAGTATCCTGTGCATGGTTTCCTGAGAGTCAAGTGATCTGAGCTGTACCCTGCTTTGGGAGAGGACAGGAATTCATTCCTTGATGTACACAGAGCTATGCTAGACAGAAATCTAATAAATACGTAGTGTCATGTTGGGAAGCAGGAAAGCCTCAGCAGTCCAGCTGCCACTGGATCTGCTTCCAAAGGTTTTTTTTGGGTAAGCAGAGGAAATTGGGTCTATACCCTTTCCATAGGTTAGTGGACGCTGAAAAAAATGCCAGACAGTTGAAGTGCAAGGATGGTGGCTGCAGGAGACAGCAAGCTGCAGGTGATAACAGCTGACTAATGACCTTTAGACCTTCTTGCCCTTTGTTCTTGCCAGTGCATTGCTCTTCCTTTGACCCAATGGCGCTGCTCCCAAGATACATCAGGCCTTGGGACAGGCGGCCAAAATCTGAGCAGGAGCTGAGTGAAAAGACACAGAGAGACTTTCTCAAACCTGCCTCTCCATCTGATGGTTAGGCTGAAGCTAAGTGGCAAGAACTTCTCTTTTACTAGGGACTCGTTCTTAGACCTTTGCTGCTCTTCCTTGGGTTTCTCCTTGGAGAAAGTACAAGTTGCAATTTCTGCTACTTACTGTCACTGAAGTAGCTCCAGGGAGACCTTAGACCAGCCTTCCAGTATCTGAAGGGGCTACAGGAGAGCTGGAGAGGGACTCTTTGTTAGGGAGTGCAGTGACAAGACAAAGGGGAATGGTTTTAAATTGGAAGAGGGGAGATTTAGATTAGGTACTAGGAAGAAATTCTTTCCTGTGAGGGTGGTGAGACACTGGAACAGGTTGCCCAGGGAAGCTGTGGATGCCCCATCCCTGGAGGGGTTCAAGGCCAGGCAGGATGGGGCTTTGAGCAACCTGGTCTGGTGGGAGGTGTCCCTGCCCAGGGCAGGGGGGTTGGAACTTGATGATCTTTAAGGTCCCTTCCAACCCAAACCATTCTATGATTCTATGATTCAAATTGCTGAGTGTATTTAGTACATGTGATTTTTCCAGTGATAGTTGTAAGACAAAGCAGAACCATAGTGAGACAAGGATGTCAAGCTGCTGTAATGGGTGAAACCCATGTTAAATGCACTTGTATTTTCCTCTTTAAATGAGAAGCCATACGCTGTGGAAGGGAATGAAAACATTCTTGCCCTGTTCTTATTCCTCCCAGGGCATCCCTAAGGGATCTGCCCACCCGTAGCTGAGTGAGGGGGATGCTGAGCTGGCTGGACTCTTGTCTGGACTGTGATAGCCATTTGTAGGGTCTGAGATCAGTTCTTGGTTTCAGTGTGGTTCTTTCTTCTCGACACCTGATCTATGATGCCTCCAAAATACAGGCAGCAGATGGGACAGCACCTAAGGCCCTTTGGTTGAATAATAGTTAAATCAACAAAAATATGCACTTACAAAAAAAATAGGATTTAGACATTATAGATTTAGATTTTAAAAAATTGTAGATGGATAGTTTGCAATGTAATGTGTATCTTGGTAGGCTTTTCTTCTGCTGAGCCCTAGAAGAGGGAAGCACACTTTCATATGTGATGCATAGATAATACTTTGATACACAGGTTTTGTTCTTTGCTCCACTGTAAGCTTTTGTGTGTTGCCTTTGGCAAGTCACTTAAATGGTGGTGTTTTTTCGATCTGTATAAAGAAGTAATTGTACTTCCCTGCCTGCAGCAGTTGTCTGAGGATCAGAGACAGAGATGCTCAATCATAGTTTGAAGAAAGGACTTATAATCAAATTAGCTGTAAGCGCTCTGAAAGATAAGAACATGTTTCCTGCCTCTAACCTTTCCCTCTTTCCCAAAGCCATTTTTTTTTCTCAAAAAAATCTTTTGGCAGGCTCACTGCTTTGTTGTTGAGCAGCAAATAGTGACAGCTGTTACGTTCTGGGAGGAGGTGCTCTTTACTGTCTGTGCCTTGAACACCCAGCAGTTGAAAATAAAACACTGGGAAGGATTCAGATGCCAAGTGTTCATTCTGTTTCGTATTTAGGAAGCCAACTGCAATTAGGATGCCAGCTGCGTGGGGTCAGGCTGTTGAAGTGGAGATGTCCTTTGGAGGATAAGAAGCGGCGAAGGGCTGTCTTGGGGCACCCCCTTCCCCTTTCTTGGGGGGTATCAGTCAGCTCCCAGTTGTCACAGGCTGGAAGCGCAGGAGGTATTGGAGCAGCTTCTTCTTGGGCATCAGCTGTAGCGAGACAGGAGCATGACTTTCTTTCTGCTGTAGGGGCTAAACAGCAATGTGAACTAAAACTAATGGTGTGGCATAAAGGGGCGGCACCCCACAGAGACCCAGCAATCCTACAGCCCTACAAAAGCTTTTTTCCTGTTGTTGCCAGTTAATTTTCAGAAAGCTTTTGTTCTTTTCCTGAATTTAAGCTGTTTTGTTATTTAAGTGCAGCCGTCCCTTGAAGGGTTGAACTCATGAAGCACATTGTTAATTTAGTCAGAAAGTTGACAAGTACTTTATAAAATCCCAATGAATTACACAGTGCAAAGTAAATACAGGTTTTCAGCACTTTGATTCATATACTGATATGTTACCGGCTACTGGAGCTTGGCTAAATCTTCACACTCCAAGCCAATGGATATTGTCAGTAGTTGTTCCAGTTCAATCGTTAGTGAAATATTCACAGATTTACAGTCAGCTTAAAAGAGAAGCTGTCAAAACAACCCACGTGATGATGATAAAGAATTAGCTATCAGAGAAGTGGTGGGCAGCTGACAGGCTGAAGTGTTCCACTTCAGAAACTTCAGCACCATTTGATTTGTGTATCATTTTCAAGAAATGCATAAATAAAAATTCTTTCTTGTTTGTGGGTGTTTGGTTTTTTGTTTTTTTTTTAGAGGATTTTGAGATGTCCAAACTTGTCATCTGGCTATTGTTTTTAGTGGGGATTTTTTTTCTATTTTTCCTTGCAAAGGAAGAAAGAGGAAATAGAAGAATGACTTACTACATGGGTTGTGAAAAAATGAACAGTGATGGATGAATTTATGCAGTTTCAACTGCCTGACTGCATTGTCTGCTGGCAAGTGGTTGAACCTTGTTGTTTTTAAAGTTTTCAAAAGGGACTGTCATATTAATAGTAGTGTGGGTCAAGTACCCACAAGTAGAAATGCAGCAGTTCAGGTCAGCTGTTTCCCATCTGATTTCTTAAACACAGGTCTACTTTTCAGATAGAGGAAATGAAAGGAAACGGTGCTAATTGTACTGGGCTGCCTGGCTCCGTGTGGAAGGTCTTCCTTTTGGAATTCCTTCAGCGTTCCATCAGATGTGGAAATGGTCTCATCTGGGATCCAAGTGAGGGTATATTATGAAAGTTAAGTGCAGACTGAAAAAGAGGGCAATTTAGAGAAATATACCAAAGCTACAAACAGAACATCACCCTTCTGTGTAAGCTCCTATGTCTTCATAGGAAGGTTCCAGCCCTCTGATCATCTTTGTGGCCCACTGCTGGACCTGTACTAACAGGTCTATGTCCTTCCTGTGTTGAGGACTCCAAAGCTGGACGCAGTGCTCCAGGTGGGGTCTCACCAGAGCGGAATACAGGGACAGAATCATCTCCCTCGACCTGCCGGCCACGCTTCTTCTGATGCAGCCCAGGATGTGGTTGGCTTTCTGGGCTGCCAGTGCATGAAAGGTGAAGCAGAGCTTGAAGTACAAGCTCCAGACTTGCCATTCCATAGCCTTCTTGCACTGTCTGCATGAGCTGTGTGGGCATCTCAGACCCTCCTTAGGTGAGCTCCTGTTCCACAGCTTTGCTGTTGCATTGCTACCAACCGCTATATTGCTCAAGGCATCAGTGCTTCAGATAAGTCAGTGCTCTCCATATGATATGTTTAGAATACAATATAGTTACTACTGCAGTAAAATTCAGCTGTTTGTGTGACTTTCCTTTTAGGACATGGAATTTATTTATTTTTTTCCATTCAGACAGCAATTGACTTCCTACTTGGTTGTTTCGGTTTGTTTGTTTTCTGATCCAGTTCAAGATATACAATGCCCTGTAGGCAACTTCTTCAAGATTAATTTGGGCTAAGACATTTCTTTCACTGCTTACATTTTTTCTGCCTGTTCTTTTGTGCTCAGAGTGAATCCACTTGAAACCTCTTCTGCCTTTCCTCTCCTGCTCTATCCTTTTATTGTTTTTCCTCTTCTCTCTGAGCTGGTTTCTGTAGTGATGAAGCTGGGACAAGCCATTTTGCTGTGGCCTGCACTCCCTGTTTGCTTTAGATGATCATAAAACTGTCCTGATGTTCCTGAACACTCAGCCAAGAAAATATGTTTGTACCTCCAGGCTATCTGAGGGACTTGCAGGAGTATTGGAGATTGAAGACAGTGCTCCCAAGAGAGATTCCTTGTAGCCTTTCTTTTCCTTCCCTGGGGGGTCTGGCCCTTCTGCCCTGCAGAGCTCGAGGAGAAAGGTTGTATATCCTTATTATGAAGGATCTGCCCACCCCAAATTGCTCTCAGTAGTCAAACATTAAGTCTAGAAACAAAGAAACTAAACACTTAATTTGCAGTTTGTTTTTCTTGACAACTCAGGCCCTCCTAGAGAAAACACTGGCTGTACCTGATACCTGTAAAATTGAGGTGGTAATAGCAAAATACAGGTGAGATCTTAAGGATTATTAAAATGCAAATTGGGAGTCAGAGGGAGGTGTCTCCATAGGAATGGTGGCACTGCTGCAGGATGCAAGGTTAAGGTAGGTAAGGAGTTGTGGCATCCTTTCTCTGAGATATCTTTTTTGGTTTGGCTGAATTGCTCTGGAACACCAGGAGATGGTGAGTGTTGCCTTTGCGGGAACTCTCTGTTCTGTATAAATTTGAGGATATGTGCAAAACTGATGCAGAGTTAAAGCTCCTGTAACAGCCTTCTTGACGCTTGTATTCAGGTAACCTGTGGTGATGGCGTTGTTGATTTTAGAAGAAGACTTCATTAGCCGGAAGTTTTTTTGTTTGTTTTAATCTCTTAGGCAGCGAGGAGGACAGTCTATTTTGCTTAGTGCCACAGCATGCTGGAGAAGCAGAACAGATGGCAAAAGGAAATCTTTGTAATTCTTTGTTTAGATTATTTTCTTCCTTTTGTCAACTTATTTGTTTCTATTCTGCCCACTGTGCTCAGGATTTGGGTGAGTACTGGAGTATGTGGTGGATTTCTCTCCATATGCAGCTGTTCGGCATGCTGATAAGAATGTAAGAGACTTCCTTTAAAGAAAAAAAAAAATCTCTTTAGACTGCTGAATCCCTTTGTGAGCTCCTGAAAGTGGTCTCAATGCCTGTGTTTGTATTCCTGGTGGGTATTGATAAATACTGCGCTAGCCCTTGAGAACTGGGTGCCACGTGTTACAGAAAATTTAACAAAAATACAATGTAATGTGAAGTTTATCAACACTGAAGAAAAAGCTGTATGGGTTGGTACGTTGTGGAGATAACACAGATGATAGGAAATGGAGGGTCTTCTGCAGATGTGGTGGGTACTGGAAGACCACCTTGGAAACCCTGGGTTGGGGGAGAGCTGCTTACCATCACTACCGAAATAGGTGTTCAGCTGGTTAAAAACAAATGCCCAGACTTCTAAGCTTTTAGCTTCTTTGTGAGTCTTCTTTCGATATTGCTCAATTTTATTGTCATCTAACAAACTCCCATGCAAAGCTACTGGAAATTTGGGAGGTCTTCCTTGGGATCAGCTGCTCTTTCTGGCTGTGAGGGTCAGCAGCCCCATGTGGCCGCGTGGGTGGCTCTGCTCTGGTTGCCTTGCTCTTGGTGGACCTCAAACAACACCACAGGATTTTTCTCCTTGCTGTGGGCTTTAGGATGTGATTCCAGATAGAGAGGCTTGGAATGCAAATTTCAAGGTTCAGCAGGTAACAAGCACTGTTAGGGAGCAAACCAGAAAGTGGAATCAAGTTAGGTCAACCCAAAAATAATATTGCTCTACTTTACCAGAAGAGAATTTTTAAATGAACTGGGGAGTTGACTGACTACGTCCACCTGGTTTTCAGGCTTTTGTAATTTAAGGCATGGACAGGAAGGATGTATCTACCAAACAGCTAGCTGAAGGTCATGATGGTGACTGATGTCGTCTTCCCATAGCTCAGGGCTTGGGGTGCTTATCTGTGCTCTGCGCAGAGTAGGTGTATGAGTCTCTACAGAATGACCTGTCATTTACCTTTGCCAGTTAACATGAAACTCTGTCTAATAAGTATCCCTTGATTTGTTGCTTTAATCTTCCAAAGGTAACACTGAGGATTTGACATATCCTACCTTTCTTTGGGAAAAAAATTGAGTCCCTAAGTCCCTTAAATGGTTTTCTTAGAAACTTCTGGTTCCACTTTGCCTACCTGAGAAGGCTATGATCTTACTTGCAGGACATTAATTATGAAACAAAATTGAGTAATTTTTTAAAATTATGATGATGATAGAGACTTTTTACTGATTGCCTCAAAATTGCCTGTGGCTGACAGCTTAGGATTTCAAAACAGAAAGGAAAGGAATTCAGCTACTCATCATTTGACAAAGGCTGGGCTCTGGCTGGAGTGCAATTTTGCAAGGAAATAGGTAATCACAGGTAATGTAATGCAGGTATGAGATGTCAGGCTGGCTTGATCATGAGGAGAAAAAAATAGGCAATTTCTTCTGATTGCGGGGAATCCTTAAGCACTGATTATGCTTGCGCTGTATGAACATTTTGCTGTTGTCTCTATTGCATTTCATCTGTAATTTATATTTTTGAAGCCAATTCTCCTCGTAAAATGCACCTGAAAACTTGTCTTTCTCCTCTTTGTCTGAGGAGTCTCTCTGGCACTGTGAAAGGTGCAGTAATCCATTGTTAATCTGTTTGACAAACCAGAGGTAGGAACAAGTAAGACCTAACTGAGCAACCAACATACTGATTATTAATACCTGCTAAAAGGTACTTGTCTTTAATTCATAAATAAGATGTCAATAAAGTGAGAGCACAAAATTATCTGTAAATTGCAGTGATGCCACATGTTTGGGGTGGCTAAGAGCTCTTACCTGCTGCTATTTGAGTATCCTAAGCAACTAGAACAAAATACAATTACTGGTAAGAGCTACAAATTACCTAAACAATATGGTTTACCAGTTGCTTGGCTGATTAATGGAGAGGTCAGTGGTGGGTAATTCTGGGTGCTTGCTGAGGTTGATTCCTTTTCATCCCTAATAGCATGTAAAGGCTGGTAGAAGTGTCATTATTTCTATCTTAAGATACCTCTTTTTCAAGATATGGGGAATCGAGGGTTTTTCATTAAGCTGGAAAGCATTGGAAACTTTATCTTCTGTATCTCATTTTCACCCAGTGGTGTCATCTGAATATGTTTAAAAAAAAAAAAAAAAGATGTAAAAAATAAGGTCCCCATCTGAAAAAGAAAGAATGGAAATGACACTATGTCCTGTAAAGCAGCTGTTCTGAAAGGGGCATGGAGGTCGTGATGGCTGGATTTGAGTCCCATCATGAGGTCGTAGTTAGAAGATTTTTGGGTAGATGAGTATGAAGAGGGAACGGTGAGGTAGGAGCAATATTCTTCTATATAACATTAGTGAGGCTGGAATTCTGAATGCTGGAAAGTTGGAAAATTTGAGTTTCCTTTAACGAAATTACAATAATTCTTTCCTGAGTGGAAAAATACACTGCAACAAAACACGGAAGACTTTCAATCTAAGTACCTTCTTGTGGTCTATGGGTACCTACAAAGGAGTGACGTTTCTGAGGCTCAAGCGCTGTTAACATAAGCAGATTAAACTCTACAGCTGTTAACTTGCTCAACCCATTAAATAGAAACATAATTCCTGTGGTTTTTTTTTTACTATGCTAGTTTATAACTGTCTTCTCTGATTTATGGAAAACTATTAAAACCTTTTACATCAAGACAAAGACGTTTTCTGAAAAAATGTGTTTCAGCTTAGGCTGAGCTTTGTGCAGAAATTGCCGTGCTGTGTTACGCGGCACATCCGATAGGATTGGTCTCACTGGTCCATTCCCTCCTCATTAGGAGGATGCTCTAGGCAATCCTGCTTTGGCAGGAGAGTTGGACTAGATGATCTCTATGGTCCCTTCCAACTCTAAAAATTCAGTGAAATTATCTCTGGGTGTGTTTTCTGATCTATACTGTTGCTGTTTTGACTCCCTAACTATTTTCAATAATGGAACTGGATGGGAAAACAATCCCAAACAACAATAAACCAAACTAAACAAAAAGTCCTTAAGGCTCTTACTGTTCTCCTTTCACAGAATCACAGTATGATACGGGGTTGGAAGGAACCTCTGGAGATCAGGAATGTGTCCAGGCGGGTTTTGAATGTCTCCAGAGAAGGAGACTCCACCAGTTCCCTGGGCAGCCTCTTCCAGGGCTCTGCCACCCTCAAGGTAAAGAAGTTCCTCCTCATGTTTAGGTGGAACTTCTTCTATTCAAGTTTGTGCCCATTTCCTCTTGTCCTGTCCCTGGGCACCACTGAAAAAAGACTGGCCCCATCCTCTTGACACCCTCCCTTTAAGTATTTATAGGTGTTGATCAGATCCCCCCTCAGCCTTCTCCAGATTAAGAAGACCCAAGTCTCTCAGCCTTTCCTCATAAGAGAGATGTTCTAGGCCCTTCGTCATATTCATGCGGTTCATGTTTTTCATATTATATGGTTACCAATATAAAGGTGATACAGTGATATACAGAAATGCTGTGTGTCAAAATATATACTGGAGTAAGTAGAGCAAGAATTTAGGGAGTTTGTCTTGTTTAACAGCCAAGAAAACTTACTCATGGAATCTAAGCTTGTATTTAGACGGAAAGAAGTATATTTTCTGGTGAGAAAAAGCAGGTTGGTTACTTGTGCAGAAGACCTGGACCCCTGCAACATAACATCCCCGTGTGTGCTGCAGGACCTGGGGAACGGTGCTAGTCCTGCTGGTCAGGGGCTGCTCGGCTCCTTCTGACATCCCTGAGCTGAAATAGCATTGAGGCCATTTAAATGAGGTTGCACTCTTGGCTGTGTGTATTGGAAATGTATAAATAGCACTAATGTATTGGGAGGCTTCTTACGCAATTCTCTTTCTAGTAAAAATATGGGAAAATGAACACTAACAACAGCCAGAGTTAGTTGCTGTCTTCATGTGGTGTTCAGCTGACCCAATCGGCTATTTGATTATATTGCTGTTTTTATTGCTGCAAAGACATGGATTGATTTTTGTGTGGTTGTTTACATTAACTTTAATTTACTTGTATGTAGGGTATCATATTTGGGCACCACGCGAACAAATTACTTTGTGTACCTGTTGGCTGTTGAGCTTTCAACTTTAACTAAAAACATTTTTATTCATGGCATTTTAAATATGGGGAGGGGAAAAAAAAGAAAAAGAATTAATTCAGATATTGTTAAAGATATTGTTCAGTTGCTCTTCGTCACACTGAGGGGTACCAGAGGATCTATTTGCTGTTTTTCCTCTGCTGTCTGGTTTCTCCTCTAAATTCAATAACTTTTTGTTTGTGATAGGCATTTGTGACTAGACTTTTCATTCTTTTGCACCCTACAGTTCCCCTCAGCTAGCCATTAGTGTGCTGAGTACATTAACTGCTTTATCCTTTTGAAAACGTAATTCTTGAACGTCAGTATTTGTATTTTGAAGAATATTATTACCAAAAACATGAAGAAGGCAGATTACTTCTCATAAACCCCCCGGAATGCTGTCTTGACTATTTTCCGTACACTTCCTCACATATGCACAGAACAGTTTTACTTTCTTGCAAAGTTGAATGTATGGAATATTATGAGTGATGATATCCATTAATGGAGATGTAATTCTGGACAACTGTAACAACCTGTAGCAGAAAATCAGATTGATTTTGTTGTCTGGAGAAAGTTCTTAAAATATCTTAGAGTAACACTGAGGTTAGTATTTTTTTCCATATATGTGCCTTTTGAGATTCAAGGAAAGGTTTTAGAAGAAAACATCACTACGTCTTTATGGAAGATATTACACTGTTATGTTTCACTGATATAAAAACATGATAGAAGAATGCATGCTTTCAAGTGAATCTCTTCATCCTACTTAAAATAAACATTGTAAGTGGTGAATGTACTACAAATCCCTGTAAGTGATTTGATATCTAAGTGATAAGATATGGAAATCTCCAGTTCTGATTACTACAGTTTGCTCTGTGCTAGGTAGATGTCCATGAGACTGCTCTCCTTAAAGCTCATCCTGATGTGTGTTAACCTCTGGTGGTGCAGATTACAGTGAGTTATGGTTGGTTCCATGGTGTATTTCCACTCTAAAGCTAAAGTTTAGACTGAATAAGCCAACTTTTTGAGATGCACATGGATTTAGGGTGCTCAGTTGGAAGGTTTGGTGTGACTCGGGTTGAAGTCTGTGGTTAACTTTTGGGGGCTTGATGCCAGGTTTAAATACCTCAAGCATGAAACACCTTGAGGTTAGTGCCCTACCTGAAAACTTGGATGTGAGAGACTTTGCCAAGTCTGCACGGTGAGTCAGAACCGGAATTGCTGCCTGGTGTGACTTCCAGGTCACCTGCTTGCTTTGCCAGCAGGAAGAAAATCTCTGCGCTGTAAAACGGCAAAGAATAGGTCGGTGTGGTTCTTTCGCTTTTATGGATGTTAAAATCGGTACTTTTACTGAGATAAGAAAGATACACTCCTGTAATAGACTCAGAGAACAGTCTGTGCTGTCCCTGGCTGCGGGCAGACTGGATTGGGAAGAGCGTGTAATAGGACTGCAGGAAAAACGACTGAAAAGTGCATCAGAGATGCAGAGGAAGTACCTGCGTATGCATTAAGCAGTTTATAAAGCCATTTTCCTACAGAACAATGGGTTCTTGCCATAGATTGCAGACTTTTTCCGTGCTCTGACACCTTCGTTGTAACTCGATTGTTCTAAGGAAGGCACTAAATAATGTCTCTTTGAATACGTTGCCCACAGGGCTCTTGCTTTGCCAGCATTTGGGCTTCGTAGGTGGCCCCAGGCTCTGAGAAGCAATATTTGCAGTGCTCCACTGAGTGCTCACGCTGGAGGCAAAGCTACTGGTGACCTTTATGGAAGACGGCAGCCTTTCCACATTGTTGGAGATAAAGAGGCCCTATGCACAGAACAACGTGTTTTGTCCGTGTGCGCAGAATAACATGTTAAAACTACTCTAAATGCAAATTAATTGTTGTTGGAAGGCAACACAGCAAACACACTGAGGTGGAACTGCTCAGCAGCAATGCTTCTCTCTGTTGTTTTGGTGGCACGGGGTGGCAGGCTTGCTACTAGGAAGGAGCAGGTGTTAGACGTCACTTTTGAGTGACCTCTTCTGTAATCATATTTAATTTAAAATTAACATCTCTGATGTGCTAATGTTTTATGCATCCTAGTGGAGGAAGCGTAGGCTGTTGGGTCTTTAAGCGCTTGTTAATTGTTCCTGACTGAGTGGCTGGTAGCTGTGTAATTGAATAATCTCAAATCTTAGTGGAAGCTGATTTTGGTAGACAGACATACAGCGTGAGAATGTGTCTTGATCCCATACGAAACCACATTGCCGAAGCAAAAGAAAAATCCAGATTATCCCTAACTCTGCACAATAGTCCTAATCTGAGGTGCAGTGTTAATGATAGGGGGGTTTCCCTTCTTCGTCTGCTGACAGAGTTATTAAGGCTTTGAATTGCCCCTGGTGAACTGAGAAGCTTCACCTGGAAAACACTAGATCATTTGGAAATGCAAGAGTGCTGATTAATGAGATATATAGTATGGAGCTGCCTCGCTAATCAGTTTTCAAAGGCAGAAGTGCAGTGAAGACACTTTAGATTCCTTCAGAGCAAGGAGTTTTTGCAGCTCCTGATAGAACCTATATTCTGTATCTTCCTTCAGATCAAAGTAGATAAAAGGGAGAAACAGGATCCATAATTTTTTAGGACTAAGTGTAATATGAATTCAATTTTATATACTTTTTTCGCTTTACAATTAATAACTTTAGTTGGTGATTTAAAAATGTAGATTGTCCATCTGTGTTAATAATTTAAGGATTAGTTTCTCTGCTGTTTTCAAGAGAAATTTAATCCCTCCATGGGTTTTTTTTCTGCACAAGCTGCATTTACATAATGCTTTACAAAATAAGCCAAACTCAATATTCTTTGATTGTTGATATCAGAATAGAGTGGCAGAATATTTTCCTGGTAGGATATCTCTTTGCATTTGCACATTTACATTACAGAGGAGTAACTTTAATTTTCCAGTGATCCTATGTTAAAATTTCAAGATCAAGAACTGAACAGTTTTCAGGTCCTTTGAATGTGACAAGTATAAACTTGTGACAGTGTCACAAATGCTCCACTGCTTCCTCTAAGTAGTAAGGTATTAACAAGTATGACAAAGCCGTAATAATTATTATAGGTTATTTGAAATTTGACTTGACGTGGAATTCCTGTATGAATTGGGGTGCGTGTTGAGGGTGGAGTGAATAGTGACCACATTCATTTTCTACGTCAGTGTTGGGGCTTGTTCTGGAGTACAGGTGGGAATGTGGCAACCTGACGTAGGGCACTCTGTAGGAGACCTTGCTCTGGGGGAGAGCCACCAAGCTGGTGAGGGGTCTGGAGAACAAGTCCTATGAGGAGAGGCTGAGGGAACTGGGCATGTTTAGTTTGGAGAAGAGTGAGGCTGAGGGGAGACCTCATTGCCCTCTACAACTCCCTGAGAGGAGGGTGTACAGAGGTGGGGGTTGGCCTCTTCTCCCAAGGGAATAACGCCAGGAGCAGAGGAAATGGTCTGAAGTTGGGGCAGGGGAGGTTTAGATTAGATCTGAGGAAGAATGACTTTGCTGAGAGGGTGGTCAGGCCCTGGAACGGCCTGCCCAGGGAGGTGGTGGAGTCACCATCCCTGGAGGTATTTAAGAAACGTGTGGAAGTGGCACTTCAGGGCATGCTCTGGTGCCCGAGATTGTTGGGTCGGGTGTTTTGTTTTGTGTTTGGTGTTGGGTAGTTTTTTGCTTGGGGTTTTTTTTTGTGTGTGTGTATGGTTGGACTCGATGATCTCAAAGGTCCCTTCCAACTATGAAGATTCTGTGAGATTCTGATTCATCGGTGGCAGCTTCATTTAAATGTGTCCCAAAGTT
Organism: Calidris pygmaea; assembly: GCA_003697955.1. Lineage (NCBI taxonomy): Eukaryota > Metazoa > Chordata > Aves > Charadriiformes > Scolopacidae > Calidris > Calidris pygmaea. Next base: position 461,994 of record QJSC01005287.1, on the reverse strand, counting down.
GAGAGCCGGGTAAGAGCTTCTGCTTTACAATCGTTGCATTATAGCAGTCTCCTTGTGTTGGAAGGCCAGGTGACTACATCTGCCTTGTGTTGATGTTACTATGGGGCTTTTAAGTATTAGTTGCTTGTTCTGCGTGGCATTACATTCTTGTTTGCTTTAGCGTTAAAAGGGGTTCCTGAAAACACGTGGTAAACCCTGCTTTTGGAGAATGCAGGTTCTTGTTCCGTTTGTGGCATCAGTCTTTCAAATACAGGTCCTAAGTGAATTGATAGAGGAAGGGGAAATAGAACAGCTCTTAATTGGCTGGAGTTCAAAGGCTTTGGGGTGAAAAGCGAGCAGCCAACATGCAGGTTTGCCAACCCCCCCGGGGAGGCACAGCAGGCTCATGGAAACACAGATGCTGGACCATCCGGGGCTTACGGAGCCTTTCATCTTCTTCTACTGGTTTTAATTGTTTTTCTCATGATAATAAGCTTTAGAAAAAGCTGTTAGAAACATCTACATGAAATCTTCAGCTTTTTCTGTTAGCTTTGCCTGCGACAGGTATAAATGTACGGGCTTGTACAGAGTTAAGGCTGAGGAGCAGGGTGATAGCTCAGTGTGTCGCAGCCAGTACTGGTTGTTGGTTGCCAAATATCATCGCGGTCTGTATGCCTTGTACTTTTATCCTATTGGAAATCAGACTGCTGGATTTGATAAGGAATGTTGCAAATGAGTACACCGAGTCACTATTTCAGCTGAGATAATGTTTCAAAACCACTGATACTAACAGCTGAAATGTGGAAGTGGGCAGCATCAGCAAAGCCACAGCCATTTGATGTTTTTGGATCGAAACAGCTTCTTGAACAGCAATGGGAGATGATAGACCTCCAAAAGAAAAATAGAAAATAAAGCAAAAATGTTGTTGACATCTGGCAACACCTTGTGGGTGATAGCAATGTTTGAGACCTCTGTCCACGAGTATTTGAGAGTGATGCGCCCTTAGACAAGAGTCTTAAGGTGCCAGGACGTGCCTATCAGGACCTTTGCTGAACTCTTGGGTTAAGGAGACCTCTGCACGCTCAGCAGCACAGCTGTGTTTAGTTTCATGCCAGAACAGCGGTTGGAATTTCATGCCAGAACAGCAGTTGGAATTTCTATCCATCTCTGCAATGGGCTACCCTTTTAGCAGGAATGTTGTGGAAGCTACTTCTCTCAGCAAAGCGCTTTTCCAAGAAAACAATTAGCTGGTTGTAAGCTTGCCTACTTAGATGAGTCTTTGTGGTTTTAAAACCATTTAGGTAGACCTCTGATAAGGGGCTTTGACCACAGTTGTCTTCTCAAGCAAAGTGTTGCTACCACAATGTTGCTAAACCTCCAACTTCTGTGAAGTGGGCATAATGGCCAGGAGCTCTTAAACACATGGGTGTGGATGTGTTTGTGGTGGCCCTTTTGATCTTGTTGCTTAGAAATGTTTACTTTCTTTGCTTTGGTCTCTTGTGGTTTGGTTGTTTTTTTGGTTTTGGGGGGTTTTTTTTGTTTGCTTTGTTTTGGTTTGGTTTTAATTTATTTTTTATTTTCCTGCTGTCAGCTCTGCAGTTGCTGACAAAACCTGTTGAAGTTGGTATTAAGTTGTGATCTGAAGTTTGCTGTTGGTTACTGGCTACAGATATTCTTCTAGTATCTTCCCTAGAGATTTTTTTAAGTGTTGTTCATCAGAAGCTACGGAAAGGGAAAGGATTAGCCTTCTCTGTTTACTTGTCTGTTTATGCCTTTGTTTTCTTTGGTTACTTTGTGACAGGGCTAAAAATATGTATTTTGCACTCCCTGCAAGTAATTTGAGCATCCACAGGAGTGTAATAGCGTGTAAAGCTGGAATATAAACCAACTCCTAAATTCCTTTTGGGAATTACTCTATAACTGTCTGTTATAATGGATATAAATCATTGTATCGACATACTAATACCAACTGCTAACAGAGACAGACTTTCAATTTCATCTAATCTGTTAGTTCTTCTGTTCCTACCTTTTTTTCTTTAGCAACCAAAAGAAATACGTTATTTCCTTGAGGAAAAGTACCTGTTTACAGCTGCCTGCGCCAAACACTGGTCCCTAAGTGTTTGGGCTGGTATTAACTGCAGGCCTTTTAAAAAGAAATAAAAAGGGGAGTAACAGAGATATGGAGATGTTTATAAAAACATCTCTTTATAGTCTGCTATGCTAAAATAATTATATAGACAAATCATTCCTGGAAATGTTGCAGCAGGAGAAAAAGGAGAAACCCCTCTAATAGTGCAACATTCAGATAATTTGAGCTAGATTTGCTCTAAATTATCCTGGGACTAAGCCAGACATGGACATAAGACTAAGTACCTCCTCTCTATTACTGTCCTCTGGTGCCTTAAATTTGATCCCTTATGTTTTCCTGCCCCTCTAAATAATAATTAATTATTTAATTGAAAAGCCTGCTTGCTCAGTAGGAGTGGGCAAATGGAATGAATCCTCCATGTCTGGCTGAAGTCAAGTGCAGGATTTCTTGGTCTGTTTTCTTGCTGGGACGGCATCGTCTGCACTAAGGTGATCAGGGGAGTGTTTGAGGTGGAAAGGGGAAAGGGAAATGAAAGGGAAAGTGCTCTGCTGGTCTCAAAGCTGGGCCCAGAGGGCTGGCCGGTGGCTGTGAATCTGCAGCTCACAGTCTACGTTGCCAAGAAAACTACTGCTCTTGGGGTGATGGTGTTTGGGTAGCAGAAGTTGCGAGCTGTGGGGAAATGCTCTTCAAGAGGTAGCAAAATTAGGGTATAGGGTGGTGAGGCACTGGAACAGGTTGCCCAGAGAAGCTGTGGCTGCCCCATCCCTGGAGGGGTTCAAGGCCAGGCTGGATGGGGCTTTGAGCAACCTGGTCTGGTGGGAGGTGTCCCTGCCCAGGGCAGCGGGGTTGGAACTCGATGATCTTTAAGGTCCCTTCCAACTCTAACCATTCTATGATTCCATGAAAATTTCACTACTGCTACTGTGTAAGAATAGTGCAGTTGTGGTTGTTTTTTGGGGGGCGAAGGTGGGGCAATGGAACAAGGGAGATGGTTGCTTTGATTTTGCAGGGTATTGGGGTTCCTCGTGGCTTGTGGTCAGACCCTAGGGAGGTCTGAGAGGGGACCAGGGGAGAAATGCACTCTGTGGAGTAGAGGTGGAAATGATTTGCTGGAGAGATGACTAAGTGGGGAATGGAGGGGGTGCTGTGGAGAGGAGCCAGCTTTCCCTGCCTGTTGTGTTTCAGCAGCCATGCAGCTGGTTCCCTTTCCAAAGTCTGTTTGATGGAATGGATCTGCAGTGTGTTACCTGCTAAAAAACTTGCTGAAAAGTCGGGTGAGAGCCATCACTGGGAATCTTCTCCACTGCTGATAATTCTGACTGACCTTTTTGCACGCATCTGTCAGATACTAATTTCAAGCCCTGAGTCAATCAAATTTCCCAAGCACTCTCTTCTTTATTAGCCACGCTGTAAATGCCTTAAGGCATTTGAAATCTGCACAGTTGAGTAAAGAAAAGCCTGGGAAAACAATACTCATAAAAATTAACAGAAGTGCACTCTTGTAGGTGAATAAAAAAAATGTGGGGTTTTTGTGTTGGGGGGTAGGGTTATTTTTATTGTAAATAAAAGTGTCCATTCTAAATGAAAATGTTGACAACTAGTTCTGTTTCCTGAGTTGCACCATCTTTTTTCTTTGTGCTACAAACCTGCTCAGTGCTTTCTATCTGAAAAGCTCTGTAAAAGGAGATTGAGAGTTGTGGAGTTGTCTGTAGCTTTAGCAAAGCTTCAATTGCATTCATCTGACTTTGCATCCGTATCTCTCTTCTGTTATCTCATTTCAGCTGAAATTTAAACAAGCTTTTTCTTGGCTGGCAATTTGAAGAATAACTGTTATTCCTAGAGATGTGTTTGAGAGGGTTTTTTTGTGAAACACGAAAGCAGCTGCAAACATTAAGATACACTCAGTCTAAGATGTATGTAGGAAAAGATGCAGCAATCTCGTTTTCTTATCTAACAAGATATACTAGAGGCATATTTTTGAAAGCAAAATCACTCTTGTTACCCTGAAAGTAAAATTTTGCAACAGTTCCCAGGTCAGGATGCCTGTCCTAGGAGGCACGGCACAAGAGCAAAGATACATTCTGTGGGACAAATTAAAATCCTGCCTGTGCTGACAAATTAATCTTTGAACCAAACTGTTGCTGGGGAACAGATGGCACAGCTCTTGAATGTAGGCTTGCTTTTGCTTTTGATAAAGGGAAAATACATTTTCACGCTATAATGCCACCCTCTCAAAGTCTTACCCCTCTTCGATTTGCAGATTTCCTCCTTGGTGTTGCATCCCATCTTCTCTTCTGAAAATAAAGTAGGTTGGGAAGAACAGCAGCTTTCGGACAGCTAGGCTTTATTGAAACCAGATGAAGATGTGAAGATTTCCAATACTATAAAACCTTAGAGGGGATTTTAGATCTGCTTCCCTTTGTAGGAAGGGAAGGAAAAGAAGGTTTAATAAAATAATAAGACACAATTCTTGCTGTTCCTCCTAACAACGCACTGGGCCTGCGTAATCTTCTTGGGTTTTAGGCCTGTCTTTATGCTTGTTTGGAAATCTGCTGGCTCTGAAAAGCAAGGATGACCTGTACCTTCAGAGTAGTGCCCAGAAGACACCGCAGGCAGAATGTGTCAGCTGGTGTTCACCCTTTTCATCTCCTCAGCACTTTCTGGGGTTGCTTCTTTGCAGTGAGGGGTCACTGTTACTGAAATTATGCTTTTGGGTAGAGGAGGGCAAGGTGTAATTCCAGCCTGCTTCAAACATCAGTGTTTTCAGCATCTGTTTTTGTGGCTCGTAAAACCAATGGGGATGCAAATCCAGGTGCTTCCCCAGATACCTGGAGCTCTGCAACCTCAGCTGCCTGGTGGAGGGTTCAGACAACCTCGGTGACATGCGAGAAGAGGGCCTTTGCCCCCTGTGATCATCCATGCCTTGCAGGGGCTGCATAAGGGGTTGTCTCCCCTACCTGGACATGCAGAGCGGAGAGGTGAGTGTGCAGGTGTGGGTGGAGGAAGAGTCCTGGCAGGGAGTGGGTGACAGGAGAAAAGAAGATAGAGCAGATGCCAAGTGGAGGACGTGTGCTTGCTCAGCAAAGCCTGGGTGGAAGGTCTCCCTGGCGAAGCGCCGCTGCAGTGGTGGATTTGACCAGCTGGGCCTTCAGAAAAGGGGTTGTTGGTGGCTGGTGGTCTTGATGCACTTCTCATCACAGCTGTCACTTTGGTCATCGGTAGAGTTTGTCCAGCTGCTTAAATCTAGTCCCAGCTCTTCTTGGAACCTGAGCAGAGGCAGGAAATGAAAGATCATCAGGGATGATAAAGGCACAAAGAACAACAGGTTGGCACATGAAAGGCACAAAGGCACATGAAACCAAGCTTTTTTTAATTTTTTTTTTCCATTGCTGTAACACAAGTGAGTTTTTTGAAGGAAAGCAACATGAATGCTATATTGCTTTTGCTTCTTCAAGATCACCAGAACGTGCATATTCATGTTGAAACTACTACTTTGCTGCAAGAGACCTCTTAGTTACTTTTTAAAACTTTGATTTCTACTTAGGAAGGCGTTAAAAATACTGTGGATTCTGAATAAGCTACAGGGCTGAAATGTACAGCAGCTCTTGTAGTGCCCTGTGGAGCAGCTGGGAGAAGACGTTCACCACATGGGCCATACTGAGAGAGGAAAACTCTGTCTCAGGAGAGTAAGAAAATCTGTCATCGTTTTATTTATTTTTTTCCTCTCTCTAGGAAAGAGAAGTTGTATCCTGAATGCTCCCAAGTGTCAAAATTATGTTCCCTGGCTGAAACTGTTACTGGGCTTAGGGGTATTATGGCAGAATGAGTGATGTGTCTGTTAGGGGGAGTCTGTTGTTTAATTTCAGTTGGGCTTCCAGAGGATGTTGCTAAATCTGAGCAATGTGCCTTGAAGCTGCTGTTTGTGCTGAGGCTGTTGTTGCATCATCGTCTAAATCAGTTCTAGAACCAGTGGAGAAACAATGAAAATCCTTTCGATGTAAGCAAAGACAAATTACTGAAAAGTTAATGAGAGAGAAAGTGTTTCTGTAGCGCAAATGGGCGCTTGTAAGATGATTGTAGGCGGTTGTTGGGGCTCCTGATGTCTTATTTTCCCAATCATGTGGGAATGGTTATAAAAACAGCACAAGAATTTAACAGCAAATATCTCCAAAATGGCCTTGGTGACTCATTTTAAAAAGGGAAATACCTTATGTGTCGTTACTGTAAACTTGATCTGAATACTGATTCCTTTTTGGTAATCTTGGTTGTGCAAGATTTCCAAACTCAGCAGACTGTGACAGCACTTGCTGTTTTTCTCCCTTCCCATGGTTTTAAACCTTTCTGAAATATCTGTAGATAGTTTATTCTGAAATTGCAGATTGTTGCTCCATAATTAGTTGATCGCTCCCTTTGTTCCCCTTGGAGAATTAGACTGGAGCCGATGCCATTCACATGCGGAGAACTTCTAGGTGTGTTTATGAGAGATGGCAAAACGTATGGAAGTCAATATGGAAAACATAAATAGCTATTTATAGTACATGCCCTCACTGAACAGTGGCTAACACTTACCTGCCATCGTTTTCCTCCTTCTCCAGCCAAAGAAGCAGCCTCTTATCTTGCCCTCTCCTTCACAGGCTGGGCAGGATCAGCTCGTGGGGAGACCGATGCGTACTGGGGGTGTTGGCTCATCGAGTGGCACTTAGAATTCTGAAAGGCCCAAAAATAATTTTTAGGCATTGCAACTACTAGTTTCCCCCATGATTTTTCTCCCTCCAGCAGCTGTGTGGAGGGACCTGTAGCAGGTGTTGGATCAGGACTCCAGGAGGTAACTGAGCTCTCCTCTTCTGCCGAGGGAAAGACCTCGCTATATTACTATTGAAAAGCACACTGCAAGATACGTTTTAATTAAGAGTGTGTTTTGCTGCAGTGTAATTAAGGGTAGAAAGCCTACGCTTAGTGGCGTAGTGCCTTTTATTATTGTGCTTTTCTATTTCAGATTCTTATCATTGCCTTAGAGAGAAGGAAATGAGAATCCGGGAGATCGTATCACTCATAATGGTAACAGTGTGCGGTAATAATTTTTGGTGAAGGCTGCTTATGAGTTTGACTTGAGGCTTTATCGACAGCATCTCACACTGAAGGAATGTAATACTTCAGTTGTAGTATTGCATGGCACTTCAAGAAGCAGGCAGATGGAGTTGAGCTGACTTTGTTTTTTGGTTGGGATGAACAGCTTTCTGCTAATAAATGCAAATTAATGGGGACTCAATTGTTGAAGAAGCATTACGTTATTTTTGCTGTTGAAATAACAAGCCAAAACTATCAAATCTCCTGAAGTGTATATAAGTGAAGACAAAACATTTTCAAATATTTCGGTTTTGGCTAGCTGTGTTTTGACTCAGGTTTTTTTTTTTTTTTGCAATATTTTGGTATGGCAAGTCAAAATGAAATAAATCAACCAAGTCTTAAACACAATAATTCCGTGCCTCAGGTCTCCTAATGACATCTTTTTGTAGAATTCCTTTTTCAAGGTCACCTTTTCCTGAGAAAAATATTTTTATTTCTTGCTCTCTCCCTTCCCACCCACATTGCAATTTTCCACAGAGCAGAAGTTATGGTTCCTGATGGGTTCTATTTGCATATATGTGCAAATATATCTGGAAGGTGTTGGACCCAGGACTGCTGAGGAAGATTAGAGGCTTCCGTGCCACCTCATATACTGATGGTGATACCAATTCCTTACACATAGCTAGCCACACATAAAGTTGAGCTTAAGTTTGTAGCCACAGTCACTCAATGTGATAAGAGATTGTTTATTTGGAACAGCTAACTCCAGAAAATGCGGTGTTCAGTGGGTTGCCACTCTCCAAAGTGCAAAATGCAGTGTTGCTGTTCCTGTCTATCCCACCCCTCATGTCTGGCTGTTTACTTTTCCAGATCAGTTGTGCTGCTACATTAGTCCCTAAAGCAAAGCCTATCGTTGAAATTTGCCCTCTGACTTCAACAGTGGCAACTCATCTGCTGTTAGAGACAGGAGGTACCCTTACTACTTTTTAAACTGGGTAGATGTTTTTTGTTTTACACCAACTGCTATTTTTTAATGGAATATATTGGATTATTTTTATCACAATTATCAGAATCATAGAATGGTTAGAGTTGGAAGGCACCTTAAAGGTCATCGAGTTCCAGCCCCCCTGCCCTGGGCAGGGACACCTCCCACCAGACCAGGTTGCTCAAAGCCCCATCCAGCCTGGCCTTGAACCCCTCCAGGGATGGGGCAGCCACAGCTTCTCTGGGCAACCTGTTCCAGTGTCTCACCACCCTCACAGGAAAGAATTTCTTCCTGGTATCTAATCTAAATCTCCCCTCTTCCAACTTAAAACCATTCCCCCTTGTCCTGTCACTGCACTTCCTGACAAAGAGTCCCTCCCCAGCTCTCCTGTAGCTCCCTTCAGATACTGGAAGGCTGCTCTAAGGTCTCCCCGGAGCCTTCTCCAGGCTGAACAACCCCAGCTCTCTCAGCCTGATTTCATAGCAGAGGTGCTCCAGCCCTTTGATCATCTTCGTGGCCCTCTGCTGGACCTGTTCAACAGGTCCATGTCCTGTTGTCTATGTTGAGGACTCCAGAGCTGGACACAGTGCTCCAGGTGGGGTCTCAAGAGCGCATCGTTTTCTACTTCCCCCAGCTACCATATTTCAAAACCCATTCCTTGGTCCAGCCCATGCAGAATCTTTGTAACCAGCTTAGCCAGGGATGTGATTTCCCTTCTTACTTCTGCCTCTTACACTTAGTTTACAGCAGTAACGCCTGCTTTGTAGGAGTTGTTCCAATAAAATTCTGCTCCTTTGGCAGGGCTACTGGCTGTAGAAGCAGAGAACTTTTGTGTGGGAGCAGTGGCATCTTCCACAGTGTGGCTGGACTGCGTTAAGTACACAGGTCTAATCGGAGCAGTTTGTCTTCTCTGTTTTGACGTGGCTGTCTTGAAGCGTCTTGATGGTTCTCACTAATGTCCCTGGAAGGGACTGGCTTGGGTCCCTTCCCCTTCCCCCTTTGGGACCTGCAACCAGGCCAGTTCAAAAACCTGCTGTCATCACTCTCCTAGGACACAGGGAATGCCTATCGCATAGGGATTCGCCTCCTTGGAGGTGGTACCAGGGGCTGGTGGTGCTGTAAGTTGCAGCAGCATCTCCATTCATATTTAAACAATAAAAATTCTTCTGTACTTTGGCAAGCTGCGTTGTTACTGTGTTTTAACACCATGAATGTCAACAGTTAACTTTCAGCGTGGAATTACGAAGCCAAAGGGAGTGACCTCAGTCACACGTATTTTATTTGGGATTAAGAGTGCCATTCTGTTTATGATTCAGCAGTAAAAGGCTTCACTGGAACCATGCCCAGTTTAAAGTTTCAGTAAACTGCTGCAGAACTCTTCTGCCTTCAGGCACCACCATGTAGAGATCTTTTCAAGCAGCGGGTTTTGGGGGGAGAGGAAAGGGCTTATTCTTAGAGTAGCTTGAAGCACTTCAGAAACAGTACTTTTTTTTTTTCTTTTCCTTTCTTTCCTTCCCTTTCTCCTTTTTCTTTGAGTTATTTAAACCGCGCTAGACAAAAAGTTTTAACTATGGGCGATACCTCAATACCTTTGGCAATGTTTGTGCTTTCTGTAAGGACGGTTCCATCTTTTACACGGAAATTGGGAGTTCTTCAGAGGGACGCACCTCTGCTGTCACGTCACGCAGAAGCAGATCGCTCTGACAGGCTGGGCACTGCTTTTGACCAGAAGAAACCTCTTTGTCTCCTACCCTTTCTAAAGCAAGCTTCCTGTGTCCGTGCTGCAGGTGCAGAGCCGGGCTGGAGCTTGGCAGGGCTGGGAAGGAGCAGCACCCTGCAGCACGCTGGTGCCATCTGACGGTAAGTGGCACAGCAGGTTTGTCCCCTTCCGCCAAAGGCTGCCAGATTTGCATTTATTTTGCGTGGAGGGTGGGTGAGATGACATTAGTCGCGTGTTACATGTATGTATATATCTATATGTCCCATATAGATATACGTTCTATATGTTCTCTTGTTAAAGAAATCTAGAATGCATCGTTTGGTTTTCTTTCTTCATCCTGTGCTTTAAAATTAAACTAAAACATACAATATTTTCACTTTTCTTTTTTTGTTTCCCGCAGAAGTGACTATTAATTACAGACATGGTCTTCCTGTGATAACTCTCATGCTGCCCACACGACGTGAACGCTGTCGGTTCACCGTGAAGCCAGTGGTTACCACCGTGGGGGCATTCCTGCGGGACGTGCAGAGAGAAGATAAAGGAATCGAGAAGGCAGAAGTCTTTGCAACAGGTACCTTACGTTTCTTGTCATTCCTCAAAATGAATACATTCCTTTTCAAATGGGTTGTCCTACTTTCGTAAAGCACAGGAGCACAGTCCTCCATCAGGTTTAGCATTGTTACTCTTGGGGTGGTTCTTTAATGCTTCTGGGGGTTATTGGGGTTTCAGATTTAATATCTGAGTACTCTTGGAAAGGCTGATTAACAGTGCAGAATTGGACATATTACTGTAACCACCCTTAAATGCGAGTAGTGTTCTCTATTATCTTTTTCAGGTAGCTTCCCTTTGTCATGCTGTCTTTAAATAGGTGTCTCTCTTCTGGTTTCCTTGGTATCTTTTTCTTTCCTTGTCCTCTGTGATCGCTCTTAAAGGCAACCAGCTGGGCTCTTGAATGTGATGTCTGCCAGTTGGTCAGTGTTAACCTGGAGCTAGAAGAATCTATTTGCCATACTACAAACTTCAACTCATGGAAAACTTATTAAGAATTAAGCAATGAGATAATGTGAGCAATAATAAAGGGCAGCTCTTTGAGACTTTGCTGAAGTTTATTTAATGAGTTAGAGAATAATACTTCGGGGCCCTTGGATTGAAAGGAAAAAGCTGTACTGATATGTTAGTGTTGATGTGGTCTTTCTTCCTTGTAACGAACTGTTTATCCCACTGTCCTAAGTCTTGCTCTTAGAGAAGGACTCTGTCTCAAAAGTAGAAGAGATGTAGCTCTTTTGTCTGAGTCTGGTAGAATAGGTACTTGAATTTGGCTCACTAAAAGCATCAATTTCTTCCCTCACTCCCTAAAATGAAAGAAAAGGAAAAAAGGCATAGCTACATCCCAATAGAAAGATTTATTTTCCATCATGTAACACATAGAAAGAAGAAAGGATGTTGTCGAGGAAGGTTGGTCCAAAGGCTCATAACTGGATGCATTCATCGTATCCCCTTTCTTCCTGGTTGATATTGCAGAGTGGTACGGGGACTTTTAAAGGAACTGAAAATAGATTGATGCTCCGTGGAGAGCAGGACACCAAAGATCTAGGAGAAGCTGCCTTAGTTGCCTTTAAAAGCGCACTTAGTAAAACAGGAAAATCCCCCATAGAGCAATATATTTACATTCTCCAGGGCAATGGAGGGGTGATCTGTGTGGATCCCAGTGTGTGCGTGAGCTTCATGTACACGGGAACTTTGGTGGTGTTTTATTGAGGCTTTTTTAAATGTTTTATCTGCCAGGCAGCAAAGGTAGAGAACTCTATTGGAAAAGGTAATTTTGTAAGAAACTCTTGTATCTTCACTGTGAGAAACCATCGTTGTCAGAAGCTGTCCTTCCCTTCAACATGGAAGTTTTCACTAAAAAGGATTCTTTAACCAAGATGTGCCAGCAAATGGTTAATGTCTGAGTACTGCTATCTGTGCAGAGACATCCCTGACAGAGGTATTTGTGATTCACTGCTGAATCCCATTCTTCTGTGGTATGTCAGCCAAAGCTTTATGCACACTACTCCTGCTTCGGTGCAAATGTCGGTCACTTGTGAAGCAGAAGATAATTTCTGTAAGAAACCTGCAAGTCTGGGATTTTTGGCAAGGACAGGCAGCAATGGAAAGGCATTTGGGCTGTTTTCACCTCATTTGTCTCCTCTATTTAAGCACACCTGCCACTGCCCGATGTTGGAATAGAAACAGTGTCTGCTTTGATTAAAACAATGACTGTTATAGTTCTCTACTCTTAAATTTTTCAAGTGCCAGGCAATTGTAATAGTAGAGAACAGCTCAGATGTTTAATTTATTAGGAAACTGATACTGTAAAGAGAAACTGTTGGTCAAGTACCCAGAATTGAATTCAAACATGTATTATTAAAGAAAAATTATGAAGCCTTGATTTAGTGCAGACACTTCTGTATCATTTAGCCATTAAATGAAACCCAACCTTAATTGAAAGCATTAGTGCTGTATATGATGACTCACTTTCATTTTCTGTAGATTTGATTTTAGTCCTGTCTAGTGGGAGGTGTCCCTGCCCATGGCAGGGGGGTTGGAACTTGATTATCTTTAAGGTCCCTTCCAACCCAAACCATTCTATATGATTCTATAGACAAAAAAGATGGCCCTTGGTCCACATTTCAACACCTGTGCTTAGCTATAAGAAGGAAAGTAGCCTTTTGCTGAATGCCTGTGAGGAATTTTCTAAAATAAAACAACTCTACCCACCCTACCCCAAACTTTTCTGCTTTTCAGTTAATGAAAGGCTGGACAGGTTAATAAATTGGTGTTGTATCACATCCAGAACAAAGAGCCTGTCTGGCATTTCTTTTGAAAAGCATTTTTTGCTTAAATGTCACTTTATAAATGTCACCTTAATAATTTAGATGCAAATGAGCTTTGATGTTCTATCACACTGTTAAAAGGCAAGAAAAAAGGAAAAAAAAAAAGGGAATGAATGCATGGGCACATTAAAATTTCAGATTTGGGATTGAAAGTGATAACCCTTCCAGGTTTGCTTTGCTACCCACACAGAGCCGGGGAGCCAGCTGGTGCGTTAGCTGGTGGAGTTCAGGAGTTTAAGCAGATGGGGCTAGAGAACAGGGCTCTGATGAATAAATAATTACAGGTGTGGGGTTATCTGCAGTGCCTTTCTGTGGTGGGCGCATGGGGACAGATGGAGGAGCTGAGGCAGTAGCACTGTGACAAATATTTACATATAAAAATCTTCATATTTTGTAGCCTGATCATTATTAATCTTGGGAGTAAAGCTGCTGTTTTCTGCCACTGCCCACTTCTTGGCAGGGGAGGATGCTGGTTTTATGTATGGGAATGAAGATCGGGTCAAACAGCTACTGTGGAGCAGCTGCTCTGTGGCTTTTGACAGCCCCTCAGTACCACAGCAATGCACCAGCAGCAATGGTGTGCGGCTCCGGGGCGTTCTTGGGCCATCTGAACTCTAAGGATCCTCCATTACACGTTGCTACTAATGATTCCAGGAGGATCCTTGGAGCTTTCACTGGCCCAAGTCCCGCAGGTCCCAGAGCCACCCAGTAAAACCAGCCCCCCCAGGGGGTTCAGATATGAAGACTTTTGTATGTAAGTATTTGTCACAGTGCTACTGCCTCAGCTCCTCCATCTGTCCCCATGTGCCCACCACAGAAAGGCACTGCAGGTAACCCCACACCTGCAATTATTTATTCATCAGAACCCTGTTCTCTAGCCTTTTCGGTGCCTTCAGCTCCCTGCAGGATGTAATGTGTTCCTTTGCCTCCTAACTGCAGTGAGGTGCAGTGGGCAGTGAAATAAGGAGGAGGTATGAAAGCTGGCAGGCAGGCAGAGTAAGAAAATAGGTTATTTACTATGCTTCATGCCCCTTTAAACAGGGAAACAAAAAGCAGAGATGGGACAAAACAGATGTAGATTTCAGCAGAGCTTTTAGATTAAATCTGCCTTTGTGCATTGAATGTATAACAGGAAGGGTTCAGTTTCTCATTTGGATACAGCTCTTTTTCCTGTTGTTCAAGAAATTAGAAATGTTGGCAGAGTACTAGTCTTGCAAGATCTGCTGTGTTGAGAATGCCCTGAGAAAAGCTGCAGTGTGTCTGTGCTGTTGGATGAGTCTTTTCATATATTGAAGTGGGGGTCCATTCACCTGTGGCAAACCTTTTCCAAGCCCGAGGCAGACACAGATACTGCATTTTGGGTGAAAGGGCCTTTGGCAAAGAAAAATGGTAAAGAGGGAATGAAAAGAAGGAACAAATATAAAAGCGGGATAAAATCTTCAACAACTAGCTTTCCTGATGGAATGTCACAGTTGCCCCCTTCTCCCTGATCTTAAGTAATTGAAAATAGATGTGATTTTTTTTTTTCCCCCAGCCTGTTCTCGGTGTTGCTGATGGGATAGAATTCATGTAAATTTTTGCGTAAAAAAGAAAAGTAGAAAAGGGTTCTCCAGAGCCACCTCTGTGGCTCCTGGTCTGCCTTGTACTGGACAGTCTGGCTGTCTAGACTGTTGCAACTGATAGTGAAACAGAGTGATTTCAAGTACCATTAATCAAAACCTGAACACCAGTACCGACAAGCATTGCTCCTTTTGATAGGAAGAGCTTTTTTTTTAGGAAAGACATAAATCTATAACTGAAGATGAGGTCTTTGAAGGTCTTTTAATTTCCCAAAAACCTTTGTCCTTATGAAGATGCAGACTTGTGTGAGGACAGAGAAACAAAAATGCAGATCTTTAGGTTGCAATTTGCTACTGTTTTATGCCAGACTTCTTTTTCTTCTGCCCTCCCCTTCCCAAGGGGTCAGTTCTAGTCATAACACAAGAAAATGCAAGTTTGCTCATGGCAGTGACAAGTCCAAACACCGCTGCTAGAGAAGGCATCAGGGACACACTCTGCATTGATGTGCTCCTCCTTACTGTTTAGTATCAGTCACAAGATCTACTAAAAGTACAATTCCCTTCCAACCATTATTGATGAAGAATTCTAGCACTTTTCCAAAGGGATATCAGCTAATGTTTAAGATTCCTTATGGTAAATTATTTAGAACTTAAATCTTTCTTCTGCAGATGGTAGCAAGGTCTCTCATGCCACCTTGATGGAGGTCTTATTGATGAATGACTTTAAACTTGTTATCAACAACGCAGCATACAGTGTGTCACCTCCTGTAAAAGGTAAGAGCGATGCTTAGTAGCTCTGATTATTTCACTTCATCTAGTGAAAGGCGTGGGAAGTCTCAGAAAACTGGAACCTGTCTGGAGAAAGGAATTTCTTTTTTTTTTTCTTTTTTAAAACTGTTGGATGGTCCTGCGCTTTGGGGTTGGAGGTGGGGAGAGAATTTAAGAAGGGTGAGTTCCTGAAATGCTTTATATGGCAAACATTTTCTTTTCAGATAAGCTGAGCAATGAGCACGCTACTGAAATGGAAGATATCAAGTGCTTGGTTCACAGACTGTTCGTGGCTCTACATTTAGAAGATCACCAGATCAGGAAAGAAAGAGAGTTGCTGCAGAAACTGGACCATCTTAAAGAAGAGCTTCTCCCTCTTGAACAGGTTAGAAAGTGCAGATTTTTTTAATTATTTTTTTTAAACTCAACAGCATTTCCTTTCATCAAGTCCTGTGATAGAAAAAAATCATCATGAATGACCAGGGTGTGCCTTGGTTTGTTTGCTAAGTAAACAAGGCTCAATTCAAATATAATTCAAATTATTTTCAATTCAGTTCTTTTCCCTCCTGTGATGCATATGCCTTGGGTAGAAAACACACCACCTGGAGAAAGCTGTCATGAACGAGCCTCAGCATAGCTAGTGTTGAGATTGAAAGTCCATTTAGTCACCCGTTGCTGTATGAGCTCTAAATACCCATTACAGAAATCAATAGTGAGGTAGAAATAATCCGTGGCTTAGGCTAAGGTTTTCTGTATCACCAAGGCAGCAAGGCAAACTGTTTGGACTAATGGTTGCCATAATCCAAGAAGGAAAGGTATGAATGTTGCTCTCGGGCAGGCTGAGCTAGCCCAGCGTGAGGAGAGGCAGCAGAAAGAGCCTGACAAAGTGGACAAACTTTTCCTTGGCTTCAGCCCTGCTTCGTGAGGACCAGCTTCAATGTTGACCAGAGCTGCCTTGAATGGTAAATGGAAATCCAGTAAACATAAATCCCAAGGAGTGGGAAGGGGGGGATTAAAAGCAGGATTTTTTGGGGGACAACAGCCAGATCCAGCTGCCCTTGGATTTCAGTCCTTTTCTTTCTCTGCAGGGCAAGTTGGTAGGGGAAGTCGATAAAAGATCCTGAAAAAGGATCTAGCCCCGCAGAGAGAAAACAGTTGAGGAGCTGCTCATCAGTTGGCACTCCTGTTTGCTTGATCAGGTTTCTCTGTTTCTTTTCCTTAGATGAAAGCCAGAATCATGGACAGTGCAGATGCGAAGACCTCCAGGCTCCTATGGGTCGGCTTAGCTCTGATGTCAACACAAGGGGGAGCACTGGCCTGGCTCACTTGGTGGGTCTATTCCTGGGACATCATGGAGCCCGTCACGTACTTCATCACTTACGGGAGCGCCATGGCTTTCTATGCCTACTTTGTTCTTACTAGACAGGTAGGTCCTCGTTTTGTAAAGGTCTGGAGTATGGTAAAGGAGCATAACTGACTCTGAAAATCACAGTGTTTGGACTCTGATGGAAATCCATTCAGTAAGTAGTCTTGCCATCGGACAGGGATTTGTTTAATGCCCTGGTGGGGCTGGATGTGACCACTACATCACACAAAGTCAAGCCTGGAACTGTTACGCGTGAACTGGAGACCAGCTGCTGAGCATAACAGCTATCTGTAAGGTTTCCTAACCCAGGGAATGAAAAGTGATGGAAGAAGTCTGTGCCAGTTTGTGACTGCTGCCTTACAGGAGGCCAGGAAGCAAATAATTGAAAAAATAGCTTTTATTCGCTGGAGTTTATCTACAAATGGTTCAGGTTGCCAAACTGTTTGGAAATCTGGTGGTTGCATTATTGAAATATACCTAATTTAGTGCCTGAAAAAGTGTTACTGCTTTGTTCTTCATAATCTGATTGCTTTTCCTTGCCTTCGAATGACTGGTGGTAAATGTGGGACAGCTGAAGTGGGGCAGGAAACAGGCACTGTTTAGAAGAAAAAAGTTTGCTGAGTAACAAAAATCCAGACTTTAACTGAGCTGCACGATGCAGGCTTGTCCTGGAATCCTCTAAGACTTGGAGGAATGTGTCTTCTTCCTGTTTTACCTCTGTACTTTACTCCTAAAGTGGACATCCTGATGTCAAATTTTCTGCGATGCAAAGTCATAAATATCACACTATTTTTATTATGATTAAAAATTCCTTTAGATGGAATAGAAATGATTCCTACCATGTGTCTAAAAGGCCCTTATGACTTATAGGGGCACAACTTCATACATGGCCTCTTAACAGTACATATGTGTGTGTTGAACTAGATACATTTTCCTGAAACAGGCTGAATTTCTATTGAAAACTCATTTGTACAGATAATCATCTGACCTCTACTCAGTTTTCTTGCTAACCTCAAATATGTGCCCTGCTTTCTTCACCAGGACTACATTTACCCCGACGCCAAAGACAGGCAGTTCCTCCACTACTTCTATCGGAAATCCAAAAAACAGCATTTTAATGTGGAACGATATAACAAGCTCAAAGAAGACCTGGCAGAGGTAAATACAGTCCTTAAATAATGAAGTAACTTCTGGGTTAATACGTTTTCAGTAAACTCTCAGCTAACAGAAAACTGACCTCAAGGTTTGTTACATACGTTCAAAACAGCGTATTTAGTGCTTATCAGCCAGTTTGAGCTGTTTAAATAACCATGCAGTCTTTGCCATTGAGGTATAAACTACTTCAGTGAGTCGTCAGAAAGGGAGACCTTCGTGAATTTAATTTAAAGCAAACAAGTCAGTTTATCAGCCCTACATGTCCATTTTTTGCATACTTGAATATGCTGCGGGTTTGGCCATTTTAGTAGAAGGGCCGTATTGCTTTCGGAGACAGTGTGTTTGCTGCGCTGCTGGGGTAACACAATCCTCTCCTTCCCTCGGAAGGAGACTCACTTGCAGAGTTCAGCATTTGACATCTTCATCCTATTCCTCAGGTAAAAGGCTTAGATTTCCATCTAGTCACCCCTATTCTGCAAAAGGCGGTGAGGTGCGTGCCTGGGAGAAACTTTGTCATCTTCATGAAAAAAAACGTAGTGGATCCCACTCCTCAATTCTTACTCCCCCATTCCATCTCCCCAGGCCTGTGTTCCATGTCTCATAAAAGAAAATTGAAACTACCCCGCATTTTAGTTCCAGACCTGTGGTTCAGGGTATCATTTCACGAGCCACCTTTGGCGTAAGGCTAGAGTATGTTGCCTTTGAGTATGAATTTTGTAATTGTGATTTCAGGAAGCTAATACTTTGGGGGGTGGGTGGGTGGGCAGGGCACATGCTTCTCTCTGGCGGGCTGAGCAGGTCTGTAGATGGGCAGCAAATCTCTCATTTGATTAGTTTGGTTTGTTGTGTAAGACCAAAGCCTTCTGAGAAAGGAAAGACAGTGGATGTGTGAAAGAGGAGGAGCAAACAGAGGCTGCAGAAGGATGAACTCTCACTCTTTCTTGCCCTGGCAGGCAGAAGAATCCCTGAGGCGTCTGCGCCACCCTCTGCACCTGAGGCTTCCCATCCAAGAGATCAGTAACAAGGACTGACTTTGGTTTTGTATATATTGGAATTGCCCTTTCAGAGTTGATACAAACATTTAGTTACTCGTCAGGAACTGGATTCTTTTGACCACTATAGTTTTGAAAGTTGCAATAAATATCTTCAAAAATGATTTGGTCATTTGATGGTTTGGGTTTGTTTTCTTAAATACTATAGAGAAACTGCTGAAGCAAAGTTCTTCAAGATAGTTGTCAAATCTCATTAGCAAAATTGAGGCGTTCTGCCTGCTGCTAAAATGATGGGCATATTTTACAGAACAAAGGCTGCTCATAGAACAATTTTCTGCATTGAGTATTAAGGATTTTGTTTTTCCTGAAATTCCTCTTTTTCTTGCCTTAGCTCTGCTTTGATGTAACACCATGGATGGAGGTTAAACTTGCATTACAAGGAAGCTTTTTTAGTAAATATTGCTGGAAGAGGAAGATATACCGAACTCATAATCTAAAATCATTTATGTTTTGGTGTTGCATTTTATTGAAAGAATTTATCAAAACATTCAAATGCATCCATTCATGATTTATAAAAACCTTAAAAGTAGCCATAGTAAGATTTAACATCTGTGATTCACAACATAATATATGGAAAGATTTAACCAAAGCAGAGCCAGTAAACCAATTCTTTTATCCCCAGGAAAGTGGATTAAGGCACTTTTCTCAGCTTGAGTTCTCCATTGTCCCCCAGAGTTCAGCATATGTACCAATATTGTACAAAATAATAAAACCAATATCCACTTCTAGTGACTATCATTGGAATAACTGATAAAACGTGTGGCCGATCTCCTCTGGGGCCAAGGGGAGGAAGAGGCTGATCCAACACCAAGGCCTGAAGTATGAAGGTCTGATATGTTGTATGCAAACCACTGCACAGAGCTGCCTAGAGAGGTCCAGCAGCCGTAAGTGAAGCTGGAACCTTGAAATGATTTGCTTCAGAGATGTGTAGGAGGCGAGCTGACCCAAAGCCACGCCAAGCAAGCTGTACATGGTCTCGTTTCACCACCGCTTGCTTTTCTCCTGAGGATGCAAAGCACCACCAAGCTTTAATTGCGCCCTAACCGCAAATGATGTGCAAGCATAAGGAAGCCCTTTATCTATATCAATGCTACAATTGTACTCAAGTAATTAAGTTCCTTTTTAGTGTTGAGAGAAAAGAAAAAATGTCTAAAAAGCTATAAATTGACAGAAATTGGAAGGTAAGGGATACTGCTGTCTACAGATATCAAAAGATGCCCTGTAAACTGTGCTCTTGGAGCAAGAAAAGCTAATCTAATACAACATTTGAAATGTTTTGGAAATAGTAAAATATGCAATAGTTAGCAATCAAGCAAAAAAATTTTAAGAAAATAAAGTAATCTAGAGTACTGGTTTCAGTAAAATTTGAGCACCTCTTAACAGTTTTGCACCAGTCAGCTTTTCCCAAATTCCCTGAGATGAACAGAGCTGTCGTACTAGATTTTAAATGCTGTAAGATTTTAGCAACTATTATATATACAAACTATCATGTTTTATCCCAGTGTTTCTGCAAACAGTCTTGTAGAATATTAGTCTCCTGGACTAACATGGTGTGTTTTTGACCTCTGCAGTGAGTGTTAGTTAATGGTTCTCATTGTTAAGTAACAACCTACTTAGATTTTGGGTGAAAATACAATTTTTTAGTTAACATTGAAGCAAAACAGGGAATCTGTTTTTTTCCTATAGCATTAATGTCGTTGCAGTTAATCACTCTGCGATAAGATACTTTCCTGTTAACGACAGTAAGAAGTTCTGTGAACTCCAGGGAACAGCCGTGCTTCCTAAGCACCTCACACAAATCTTGAATGTACCAGGAGCCGTTTACAGTTTCACGATGAGAAAAGTAACCTATTGTAGAACAGGAACATAAAATTATATCCAAACGTAAGTAGTGATGCCACTTGAAAAATATTCATGAGAGTTACCGCTCGCTAGCTGCATCCATAAGGGATTACTAATGGGTGTAAATCTTACTTTGCCAATTATGTGATTTCATTATAGATGGGAAATGGCTTTGAGGTCACCTACAGTGCTCAGCCAAGAGGAATGTGGTTCAGGGAGTGGTAGCTTAAAGGACTGTGTCTGCACGTTGGAAGAGAGAAGGTGGGACTGAGGACAAGAAACATGGAGGACTTGCCACATAGTGCAAGCAAATTTATAAGCCACCAGAATCCTACAATCCTGGAAAAGATGGGAATGCTTGCTGTCAGCAGACAGCTCAGCAGCAAGACTATGATGAGAATGCTTCTGCTTGGCAAATTAACTGCAACCTTGATAGTTTATTTTCACTTTTTCCTTAACACGTGAAGCTCCTTCCGAGACAAGATGTCACTTATCAGACATGCAAAACGGATGACCTGGAACCATACTCATTACTTTGGCTGCCAAATGAAGAAGTGTTCAAGCTTGTAACAGCAAAGCATTAGAGATGAGGTGTAAAATACTAGGAACTCACCTTGCGCCACAGAGTAGCACATGATGAAGTCCGCACCAGCAGGGAGGGTGTAGACAGCAGCTGCGTCCACTTCAGTCTCATTGACAATGGATTCATCGCTACTGTCTGTTGAATCCTGAGCAATAACTGAATCGTCGTGTTTATTACCGCGACATGCCTGTTGATGAGAGGTATTGTTACGCTTTCACCCCTGCCAAGCTCACCTACGATACTTCTGACACTAACCAGAGGGGACTTCTGTTCAGTTAGGTGTTGTACATTACAAGTCTGCGTGCATAAAGACCCATGTGCTTCTCTATCAACTAAAATATTGGTGATGAAGTCCAGTGACAGCTCTGAGATGATCACAGAATTGCTGAGATCGGAAGGCACCTCTTGAGATCATCTCGTCCAACCCCCCTGGCTCAAACAGGGTTAGCTAGAGCAGGTTGCTCAGGACTATGTCCAGTCAGCTTTCAAGTATCTTCATAGATGGAGACTCCACAGCCTCTCTGGATGACCTCTTCCAGTGTTTGACCGCCCTCACAGTAAAAAAGTGTTTCCCTTTGTTGAGATGGAATTTCATGTGTTTTAATTTGTGCCAGCTGCCTCTTCTCCTGTCACTGGGCACCACTGAAAAGAGTCTGGCTCCTTCTTCTTTATTCCTCCCACCAGGCGTTTCTAACATCGATAACATTCCTCTGAGCCATCTCCTCCAAACTGAATTAAAATTGAAATATGTAAATATTTTTCCATCTTTGGCACCTGTTTAATAACAACCAAAGCTAAATGAGTCCTAATGAAAAATGAATTAATAATGTGCTGATTCTTGTAGCAGCCTTGTGCCTAAGGAAGTGTTCATTTGAAAAAAAAGGTAATTCTTAGAATCACTCTATAAAACACTACCATTATAATCTGCTGAAGGCCAGGTTCTTACTTGAGTTTGCTAATTGTAATCTGGATAAAGAACGGATAAAGCCCTGCATAACCTGGTTTGACCCTGTAACTGACTCTGCTTTGAACAGGAGCCTGGGCCAGAGATCTCCTGAGGTCCCTTCCAAACTGCATTATCCTGTGAACCAAGGAGTGAAACAGGAGGTTACGTGACCTTACGTGGCTTTACTTGACCACTTGGCACAAGCAGTATTTCTGAGACAGTAAACCCGTAAATTGATACTTGAAATTCTGCAGAGATGCCAAGTATTGGTTATGGACAGAAAAGAAACAAAATAAAACAATAAAGAAAACCAGAAAAAACATCACCACCAAACATAAAACCCACAAAAACCAGCTTCTGTAAGGATCAAGTAAAGGGACTTGCCTGGAAGGTAACGGTGAAGGTTAGGAGTTTTTATACCCTTCCTCAGCTTAGGCCAGGGCTGTGAGGAGTGAACAGCAGCAACTGAGCTGAGTACATACCCAGCCTTCTCAAAAAAAAGAAATGGTGCTGCCATTAAATACACACCGACAGTCAATCCAACGTGGGCTTAATTTGGGTTGCTTTTCATAAAATTACTTCTTATTAAATACAGCTAGAATCATAATATTAATACTTGTGTATATAAAGGGTGGTTTTTTTATAAAAAAAAAAAAATGAGAATCATTGTCTTGAATGCCTTTAAGGAACAGTTTTCCGAACCTTCTTTCCTAAAGGTGCAAAAACTTTCCCTTATGGAAAGACTGTATCAGGAAAACTGACTTCTGTATTACAAGAAGACATAGGTCAGCGCTAACTCCACCAAATTCAGAAACAGACACCTTACCTGAATGATAAAAATCTTCGGTTTGCCTACCAGACTCTGACACTTGTCTCCTCTGAACATGTCTGTCATTGTCTCAATTTTGATTTGGGCATCAAATGCATAAATGTGATCGTCCTCACCATGACTCAGGAAGATACAAATAAAGCAGTCAGCATCGCTGTGGTCATCCTTAGAGGCTGAAATAGTCAAGTGGTATTTAAATGACTACACAGTGATCTTCAGGTTTAAAAAACATTGTACATTTCTATCATATAATTTAATCTCCAATCAGTCCTTTGTCAAACGAACCCTGTTTTCAGATAGTGTAACACTGCAGAGATGTGAAGGTGCAAGGATTCAACATGGCTGAAGATAAGGGCCACTACAAGTAAAAAGAAGAATGTTACTAACTCTTCCCACCTGCAGGTACTTCCTTTCATCTTTTAGCAACTTCATTAGTTCTCTCCACAGAAGCTTCACTTACATTGCAATAAAATTCTCTGAAGTCTAACCCGTAAGTCCTTCTCATGATAAACAACTCCCTTACGCACAAACATTATTTTAAGTTAAAAAACAGAGAGAATGGAAGGAAATATATCTGGAAATTCTGCTATGAGTAGTTAGACATAACCAATGTACAGTCTCCTACCTTCATGAATTTTCTGCAGCACTACTTCTGCTTCCAGATCTTCAAAAACTCTGACTTCAAATCCAAGGCCTGTCAAACTATTGTTAAAACACATCAGTATCAGTAAAAATCTTGCTCAAATTACATGTCAGTTCCTATCAACTCAGTTGCTTTCCCTGTGAGAGAATGAATATTCATGTTTTATGCATTATTTATGAAAAAAAACCTACTAAACTTGATTTTGAACTCAAGCTAGCATCAAATTCAGATGTAATATCTAAAGTTACTTCACAGAGTTTGTTCTAAGAGAGGTCTGGACACACTGAAATGATAGGACTTGTGCCAGCAGTTTTTGTGACTCAAAGGTTTCTTTATTATGGCTTTCTTTGCCAAGGTTGCATAGGTGCTGATGTCTGCAAAACCTTTTGTTCTATACTTAAATGTAAGACTTAGGTTACTGCTTATTTGACCATGATTCCTGAAGTTTAGCTTTTTAAGCTTGAGAAACCAAGTTTCTTACGTGCGGTTCAGATTGTCTCTGTCTGCAGTAGTCCCACGTCTGTATGGCAGCTTCAAACGCCAATGGAAGTGCTCGTGATTGAAGATTAACGCAACTCCTCTTCTTTGATGGTTCATTTTGTATTGCACTGTAGGATCGAGTGTTTGCCTGTTGCCAGAGACGGAAAACATTCTTGATAAATGTTAATGTGAATGTTAGTTAATGGCTAATTGAATTCCCTTCCTGTACTCCTGCTAGCTTTTATAACTGACTAGAGACTCTGAGGATCCAGTTTCAGAAGACAAGACCTCAAAACGTGCAATATTTGAGGAAAAGCCTAAATCGCTAGGTCTTTTTGAAAAGCTTGGCCACGTTAAGCAATTCAGTAAAAACAAGTTTGGGGTGTGTCATAGGCTCTATCAGGAAGGTTGGACAGTTTCTCTACAATCATCTTCGTATTTTCTGGTCAGGAGGCTGTCTCATTAGTAACGCAGTAAGGCAGGTAACAGTGCTCCAATTCTCTATGTGACGTGTTTAGCTAAGTATGATTTTAACATAATTGGACAGTGCGTATGTACTTATTTGGAATTGTAGCTATCTGAGATTTGCTTCAAGTTCTTCTAACTAAACCGAGTCCTGCATCATAACCAATAGACTATAAACGGGTGATGAGGTGATACGTGTAACATATCTTGCAAAAAGAGAAGAAATTTGTATTATTTACCCTAACGAAAATGAAAGCTATGACAATACAGCTGTTTGTCTAAGTTTTTAGCCAACAAAAACCCTGGAGCTGTAGGACAGAACAAATGACTGACCAGCTTCTAAGCAGAGGACTTCATCATGGCAACAAACGTACGCAGCACCTGCGCGTCTGAAGTAGCATTTGGCAATTTCATTGTTTTATGAGCAACACAGAAGATAGAAGTCTGTGATAGCATGCTGTGGACTATACACTTGGATCCAAAAGGTTGTTCCCAAGTGTTGGCACGTCTGTATTTCGAGAAACAAAGCAGGCAATCTTAACTGCTTTTGTAGATGGAGGTATTGGCGTAGGGAATAGAAACTAAAACGCTTCTGGGAATAGCCCTGGCTATAGCCCGGTCCAGTGCTACAGATGTGCACTGGAGTCTGGATGACTCTTCAAAGTCTGGGGGTTTCTACAACGTTGTGTGGATAACCAATAAGAAAAGTTAAGTGGGGTGCTTTATCACACTCTCCCCAATTTGAATACTTCACAAGATAAAATGCAAAGATGATAAACTTTAGCCCTGTAATTACGAATGATATTTCACCTGTACTGGTACCAGAGTTTATTTGGATTTTGGCAATATATCTTCCTTGGGTAGATGTAGGACTAGTAGGGATTTTGGACAGTTAGGTCCCTGGGTGCTGTGAATGACCATTAAAACATGGTTCCCTAAATAGTTCTTCCTCTGCTCAGCTGTATTCACTGAGTGGGTGAGGCCAAGGAAGTGATCAGGCAGGTAGTTTGCCCTCTCCAGGGCTAGATGATGTTGTAAGGTGGAACAGGAAAAATTCATGGAATCACTACCCTGTGGCCCTTTTATCTTTCTTCTAGAGGAATATATTCCTGTGCAACACCCTATCACTTAGTCTGCTCAATTGTTCCTTAGATTGTGGTGGTATTTTTGCCACAGTCTTTTCACGTTGCCTAACATTAAAGGAGTCCACTCCTCAGAGTCCCTTCTGCATGCCTTCATCGTGGGTGGGTCTACACCTGCTATAGCTAAAACTAGAAATGTGTTCTATAAGTGGGTGGAGTTGAGCTGAATAATCCAGTCACATTCTTAACAAAAATCAGAAAACCCTGCACTGACCCCAATGCCATGAGCCGTCTCTCTGTCACTGCCATCAGAACTCTACCTTATACCAAGTGCATCCACTTCTGTGATGTTCTGATTTCCATCTGTTAGAGGGATCAAAAAATGATTTAGTCACTAAATCATTCATTAAAAAGAAACAATTTGAACTTGTGCATCCAGCCTTGAAGTTTAGCTGTTAATGTGAACCAGAAGCTCATTCACACATCAGGTAATTAGGCATACAGTTAAACACCTTCATTAGCGTTTGTCTGCACCCACAGTTTTTGGAGGCAGTTCTTAAAAGTTCTGACTGCAAGACTCTGCATTTTAGGTGGTCAAGATATGCATGTTTTGTAGCTGCCTATGTATCTGTATCAATATAGACATATTCAGAGATCATGATTTTATATAACAAACTAGCTGGCTGCATTATTGAAACAGGGTCTCTAACTCAGTAGCTACGATTTTACATAATCTAAAAATACACTGGTGTTTCTTTTATTTCAGTAATGCTGCTAATGCAAAGCTGAGCAGTCTCTTTGAGGCTGGATGCAGCAGGAGTCATAGCAGGTAGTACAACAGTATGTATATAGTTAATGACAACTGAAAAGATGTAAGATATATACCTTTCTTTCAGCTAGACTACATAGGCATAAGTATCTCCAGTAACAGACTGCACGTAAAGGTAACATTGTGGGAACATGCACATCTTGGGAGCGCACAGACCTAAAGACTTGCAGATGGTTAGGCAAAAGTATTTATTCCTTTTGCTTAAACACCTCAATGGGCTATAAAGTCACAGCTCCTACTACCGGTGGAGAGTAACTACCACATTATGAAAACTTTGTACTATACTGTACCTGGGTTGGTTAATATAGGTCGGCTATCCAACTGGACATCGCCTGCAATTAAAAAGAGAGGACAGGTCATTTATACATCTGTTTTACAAACTACTTCGTATATATGATACTCCCTTTTCATATGCGTTTTTCACGTGTGATTAAAGCCTTTGGCAAAATAAACTAACATAGCTATGTATGGATCAAGGAGCGAAGTTCATAAAGACATTAGAATAAACTTGCAGAAATCTAGACTTGGATTCAGAAGCTTTTATGTTGAACAATATAACACAGGAAAGGGTGGCTCAAAGGAAGTCGCCTTAGTGACAGTTAATGCTTCCAAGCTCTTAAGATGTAAATTTCCCACTGGCAAATACTGATGTGCTTTCAGGTGTCAAGTCTTACAGTTATCTCTAGAAACCTGCATGCACAAAAAAAAAAAAGCTATTTCAGTTTGCTTGAAACATAACACGTAGATCAGATTCATGACAGAAGTGCTGAAAAACAAGTGTAGATAGCAACAATACCCATTCCTGTGGCTTTACTGATAATATGAAGCCAGGGACCTTTAAGACTGCATCTGTATGCTTAAATTTACACTGTGTTTTCGCTTGCGTACCTGAGATCTGGCTGATGCTTTTGCCTCAATTTAAGGGGGGGGTGGGGTGGTAATCCACCCCCGAAGAAAACAACAGACCATAAAAATGTGGTCGTCAACAAGCTTTTAGACAGAAAATGGTGTCATGTAGACATTGGTAGAACAGAATTCCTGGGCCAAAGGAAACTAGGGAAAGATGGTTTTCCTGTTTTTTTAATCCTGTTTAGCCAGTTCCTAGTCTTTAGCTTTCCCTTGCCACTGTCATATTGCAGCTGCATTCAAGTAACGCTCCTTAAACTAAAAATCGATTGCCCTCAACAGGACTACTTGTTTTAAATCTTGTGAAGGTGGATCATTGCAAGGGAATCAAAGTTCAGGCATGCAGTGCCCTGATAACAGCCAGATCTGATAGCCCACAGCCCTGCCTACATTTTATGGAATCATGGAATCATGGAATTGTTGGAGTTGGAAGGGACCTTCTAGAGATCATCCAGTCCAACTCCCCTGCCAAAGCAGGGTTGCCCAGAGCACATCACTCAGGACGGCATCCAGGTGGGGCTTGAAGATCTCCAGAGAAGGGGACTCCATGACCTCCCTGGGCAGCCTCTTCCAGGGCTCTGCCACCCTCACCCTAAAGAAGTTCTTCCTCACATTTGAGTGGAACTTCCCATGTTCCAGCTTGTGCCCGTTGCCCCTCGTCCTCTCACTGGGAACCACTGAAAAGAGCCCAGCTCCCTCCTCCTTCAACCCACCCTTGAGATACTTGTCAGCATTAATAAGGTCTCCCCTCAGCCTTCTCTTCTCCAGGCTCAAGAGCCCCAGCTCTCTCAGCTTTTCCTCATCAGGGAGATGCTCCAATCCCTTAATCAGTTTAGTTGCCCTTTCGATCTCAACAGGTCTATTGTTTGAGTCAAAGGGCACAGCGTTTAGAAAGTGCAAGTAACCAAATAGTACCAAAAAAACCAACCAATCAAACAAAAAAAACCAAAAAAGAAACAAAACAAAAAAACTCTCTGTCAGCCTAAGAACATCCCGGGTAACCAAACCCACATAGGTGCTTGCTGCTTCTCTCCCTTCTTGTCCTCAGGGTACACATCACCTTCCCTCCTGGGCACCTGAACCCCAGCTGGCCATAGCGTTTTCCCCTCTTTTTGATGAGTTTTTTCTTCTGTGTTGACAAAGCCGCCCCGTTTCCTTGCTCCCCCCGCCGCAGGCCGGGCCGGGCTCCCCGCCGCTCCCCTCCCGCAGCGATGGCGGGGGGGACTTTCCCCTCAGTGAGGGGAACCGACTTCCTTGTTGGCCGCCGCCTCCCCGCCGTCCTTCTCCCCGCTCGGCCGCCTCTCCCCGCTCCCCTTCCTTCTCGGAAGGGAAGCAAAGGCCGCGCTGCCCACCGAGGGGAGGCAGCGACCTCCGGGCAGCGCTCCTCCAGCCTCCGCCGCGGCTCAGCCGAGGGGGGAACCCTCGCAAAGGCAGCCCGTTCTTCCCTCGCGGGGGGGCGATCGGTCGAAAGCCCGGTCGCCAGAGCGCGGTGGGCGGCCCGGGGACCGCCGGCGGCCGTTAACGGTCGGAGAGCGACGAACAACCGACGCCCCTCAACCGGGGGGGGGGCGGCCGCCATTACCTGGCGCCCACCCACCCACCTGTCGGCCGCCATTACCTGGCGCCCACCCACCTACCTGCCGCCCGCCGCTGTTCCGAGCCCGCCATGACCGCCGAGAGAGGTAGACCGACTCCTTCTCCTGCTCCGCTCCGAACTGCGCCTTCCCGGGGCCGGGCCGCCTCCTCAGCCCAGCCCAGGCCACCCCCTCGGGGGCAGAGCTTTTACCGCCCTTTCCTCTGCGAGAAACGGGGCGGGAGAGGAGGGGGGAAGAGCCGCGGGTCCCTGTGGCCGGAGCGGCCGGGCTCTGGGCAAGGGGGGCGGCCGGCGGCGGGGGCTGTAGGGCCTTCCCGAGGGGGTCGGCGGGTGCCCCTGCTCGGGAGATGGTGGGGTCTGGCTGCTCTCGGTGGAAACTCCGCCGGGTGATGTGTTGAAGCCTCCCCTGTTACTTCTCCAGGCGGTCGTGCGCTACCGGTATCACCACGATGGGTGCTTTAGTGACCGCTTTTCGCTAACTGCGCTGTCACACACAAAAGCATCATCCTGAAATATAGAATCACAGAATGGTTAGAGTTGGAAGGGACCTTAAAGATCATCGAGTTCCAACCCCCTTGCCCTGGGCAGGGACACCTCCCACCAGACCAGGTTGCTCAAAGCCCCATCCAGCCTGGCCTTGAACCCCTCCAGGGATGGGGCAGCCACAGCTTCTCTGGGCAACCTGTTCCAGTGTCTCACCACCCTCAGAATGAAAAATTTCTTCCTGGTATCTAATCTAAATCTACCCTCTTCCACTTTGAAGCTGTTGCCCCTCATCCTATTGCCTATCCTATTACCTATCACTAAACTCCCTGACAAAGAGTCCCCCCCATCCCTCCTGTAGCCCCCTTCAGGTACTGGAAGGCTGCTCTAAGGTCTCCCTGGAGCCTTCTCTTCTCCAGGCTGAACAACCCCAACTCTTTTAGCCTGTCTTCATAGGAGAGGTGCTTCAGTCCTTGGATCACCTTTGTGGCCCTCCTCCGTACCCGCTCCAACAGGTCCATGTCCTTGTGCCGAGTTCTCACCTAAGGTGGTGAGAAGCTGCTCCATTGACTAAATTGAGATTTTTTCAAATCTGCATTAGAAGTCCCTTTAAAGGCACACACTCTCTCCTCTGCTGTAAGATTGTTAATCAATATGCATTTTCTTTTGGACACCTATGTATGAACCCTTGAGAGGTTTGGATGCAGATAATTTTGCAGCTTTGCTCTATTCTTGGATCAGTTCTCTTTGATGATCATAGAACTGCGAGGAGACTACCAAGGTTTTGGAAGAAAGTACCAATGTATCTTAACAAATGTGCGTATTTGTTAATATTTGTTTTCAGACAGGCAGAGAGGGTTGGGGTTGTTCAGCCTGAAGAAGAGAAGGCTCCAGGGAGACTTTATAGCAGTCTTCCAATATCTGAAGTGGGCCTACAGGAGAGCTGGAAAGAGACTTTTTAGGGCGTGTAGTGATAGGATGAGAGGTAATGGCTTCAAACTGGAAGAGGGTAGATTTATGATGGATATTAGGAAGAAATTTTTCACAATGAGGGTGGTGAGACACTGGCACAAGTTGCCCAGAGAAGCTGTGGCTGCCCCATCCCTGGAGGGGTTCAAGGCCAGGCTGGATGGGGCTTTGAGCGACCTGGTCTGGTGGGAGGTGTCCCTGCCCAGGGCAGGGGGGTTGGAACTCAATGATCTTTAAGGTCCCTTCCAACCTAAACCATTCCATGACTCTGATATTCCCAACCTTTTCATTATATGCCACTTACTGTTCACTTGATTGGTTGCATAAGAAATAAGTTTCTAAACCAAAGCCAGTGACAAAAAAAAATCCTTCTGTATAAGAGCTTTGCAGATTTGTAGCATGGATGGGTCTGAATTTCCTATCCATGTGGCCTATTTCTAGGTGGGCAGTAGGATAAACTCAAGTGTGAATACACGCTTAGAGATCGCGGCTACAAGCAGAAAAGGAGGAGTGGGATTTTAGGTATTTTTATCTGGTCTGATTGGCCTGTTTTTCCACAGGCTTCTTGAATGACTAAATCTTTTAGATAAGATGTCTCCCTTTTGGTTGAAGGAGCTATGGGTATTTCTGATTGCCTTTGCATGTTTTCCCCTTGTTTGGACTTGTTATCCTCCGACTGCCAGTAGGCAGCTAAATCAAGATAAAACTGTTGTTTAAATTGTCTTTGTGTACACTTTAGTTAGAACGTAATACGTTTAGTGTCTTCTGCTATGAAACATTTAGACCCTTATCCAGCAGACTCATTATTTGCAAACTGCAAATCCCAGACCTCAGCTCACACTAGAGCTGCCCCTAAATCCGCTGGCTGCAAGAATCCTGCGTGAAGCAGCAGCTGCAGAACCTGAATCTAGGACTCTGTAACAGCTTTCTGTTCAGCAGCGTTGGAACTTGTATCAGCTGTGTTCCTCAGAGCAACAGTTGGCTTAAATCCTGGTAAGACAATGAAACATCTTCCTGCTTTGTTTTGCTGGAGCCTAACAGCATACTCAAGTCAGCCACTGCGTTCGGATGAGTCACCACCTGAACTTGATCATATCCATGAAGCCTCAGGTAGCGTTTGGCTGGTGTGCATTTCCAGCTCATTTTCATATGTGAATGTTTTTGTTATACATGCACATACATGTTTTGAAAGTTTCAGATTGTTGCAGTAACTTTGCACCCACTGTAAGTAGGTGTTTTTGGAAAAAGCATTATGGACGCATCAGAACTATAGTTCAAAGAAGGGAGTTTGACTGTGGACACACTGCTGTCATTCAGATGACCCAGAAGAGCAAAATAGCCTGAGGGAGTATTAAGACTTTACTTGTAAAAAAAAAAAAAAAAAAGTAAAAATTCACTGCAATATTGAAAGAGTATTACTGACTACATAAAAGCATACAGTAAATGAGTCAAATGCCAAGAGCTGCTAAATATAGCATTACATTTTTTACATGTACATCAAAATATCTAAGTTGTTAAATGGTATGATTAATCCTGGGGGTAATAGCTAGCCTTCACCTTGGGGCTGTGGCTTGTAAAACGTATTTTGTATAGTTTGTGTAAGCTTTTCCTGTACAGTTACCCGCAAAGTGAAGACTCCCTGGAAGTCAAATGCTTCCTCTGGTTTGCAAGCAGAACTCTCACCATGTCAGTTGTTGTGCTATCTAGCAACGTTAAAGCTCTTTGTAGTTTTAGAAATGTTTTGAAGGAAACTCTGGAAGGCTTTCAAGGTATAATTATAGGTCAATACAGAAGGGAACAAAAACCAGCTCCTTCCAACAGTGAAAATTGCCTACGTTCATTTAAGTATCTAGTATAAGCTTGTTTCTACGCAACTCAACCGCCATCTAGTTGAATTATAATGTTTTGGGCTCATTGTGGTACTTCCTTTATTTTAAGCAAGCAATGCCATTCCCATTCCTTGCTTTAGTGCTAAAAGACTTTTAGTGTCCCAACCATTGAATTCCAGAGTAGTAATTCAGAGTTCTTTAAATTCTGTGACAGAAAATACATTTAACTAAATTTAAAGGAACCACAAGTTCTCCAAACATGGTTTTGTTAAAACTCTACAGTAAAACCTCTCTTGCAGTGCTACTTCAACAAGTCTGAAAAGAAACTATAAAGCACAAAGAACTTTAGCAGAAACTTTATTCTCTGTGGCACTTACATTCAGTGTCAGGTACAGTAAGCTCTAGTGAAAAACAAAACAAAAATACCACAAACAACTGTTAGAGAAAAAAAAAAAAAACATATAAAAGTACTTCCAGAGAAGAAATCTCTGGATTTCTTCTAGAAGAAATAATTATAGTGCATGAATCTGGTAAATTTCAAGCTTTTAGCGTGGTTTCTACTCCCTGTTCACAGATGCAATATTTTAATTTTCAGTCCTCTCCTCCTGTGGATATCTAAGGCAGAATCAGGGCACCAGGAGAGCAAATCAAAATCTTTATGATAGAGGACCCAATGCAAAAGTTAACCAAGGTCTGACAACTGGAGATCAGCAATGAAAGATCAGTACAGAGAGCAAACCCCAAATAATTCAGACATCAGGTGACTTCAGTGAGAGAAGCCAGAGAGGGAACAGATGACTGAAGTACAGGCTCAGATGTTTCTCAGCCTCACAGAGGTCATGGGAACAGATGAGAGAAATACAGGCTCAAATATCTGTCAGCCTCACAGAGGGCATTTTAAATAAAAATTTAAATAAAAATACCCTACCTGGGGAACCTTCTTTTACATTTCATCAGAATGGACTAAATGAAAGCAAAGATGAATACAGTAACCAAGTTGTGCCACAAGACAAATATAAATCAACTTCTTTGAACAATATATCCTTTCTATGCATATAATACACAACACCAAGTGTTTTATTTGAAAAATAAACATTTGATTCATTTTTAAAGTAACATAGCAACTACATTCCACCATTTTGTCAAATCAAAAGTATATCCTTAGGTTGCAAACTGTTCATTTTAGTGTTTGAGCCTTAAAAGGATTGACATATTTGATCTGAAAAGTGCTGCAGAAGTAAGGCTGATACAGAATCAAGTAGAAATATGCGGTGCAGATGTATACCCTTACTAAGGGTTAGGGGGTTTTGTTTGTTGGTTTTTTTGAAATCAAAACCATGGGACAGGATACATCGGAGAGAACTGAAAGCAACTGTTCCAAAAGCAGCATGAAAGTACAGGCTATTAAATAGGCCGTAATAGATCCAACAGGAAAGAGCATTTTGTGTGCGTTATCTGATGTATCCACTGCTAGTAAACCTAAAATTTGACCTATATTAAAAATGATCTGAAAATTCAATACAACTCTTCTGTGGCTCTGATTTCCCCATCATGGAGTTAAACTTTATAATGGCACTAGTGTTTTATGATAGCATACCCTGAGCAGACATCCACCAAAGGAAACTAATTTCAGTTTCCAAGCTTCTGGCCTAAAGGGGAAGAGAAGGAAGACTTGGCTCTTTTTTACACTTGGAAGAATATCATAGCAACTTTCAAACCCGTATATTCACGTCAGTGTTTAATACATTACTGTCTGAAAAGCGTAAAGCTTTGTAACGAAATATTGCTTCATTCCAGCTGAGTCTTTGACTTTATACCATGAGGTCTCAGTATCTTCTTTCAGAGATCTGTCTTATCCTCATAACGGCACATGCACGCAGCTCTCTGGCTATCCAAGTATGGCTTGCATCCCAAATGTATAACGGCATCAAACAACAGCTGAACAGTTGATTCACAAGCTGCAAGTGAAGAGAGGAGTTCAAAGTACTCATTGAATGGAATATGAAACTAACAGAAACTACTCTGGCAAACTCAGAATGATTTTGAGAAAGAAGCAGTCTTCTCTGGGCATAGCAAATAGATTGTCAAATGAAAGACTGAACCAATACACAATCATTTAAGTTGTGAGTAAAGACTTGTCATATGCCAATCAAGATGAACAAGAAAATTGACTGCATGTGGAATGTTATCAGTGTTAGAAACAACACTTAATCTTGGAAAGATGAAAGAGCTGCTTTACTTTTTGCATCCAAATTTATGCAGAGGTTGCTATCTTTAACAGCAGCTCAACAAGAACTGAGCAAATATTCACCAGTTCTAACACTAAAAACTAACACGATGACTTCTTTTTCTATGTTGTGTCATTTCTCTGCTGTACCAGTGTCCGGACTGCCCGACAGGACAGAACTAGGCATCTTTCAGCAACAGCATCAGCTTATGAAAATGTGGCATTACTGCACTGCACAAATATTCTTTACCAAGCTCGGTTAAACTTGAAACAAAGAAAGGCTTTTTCACACTCACCCTGGACACTCTCTGAGATTCCAAGTGTTTTCTGCACATCTCTGCAAATTTTGGAGAGACAGGACTGAAACTGCTCATCACAATCATTTTTTTTATTGCCACAAGTATCGTAGCATCTGTCATGGTGATTGCAGCACTTTGTCATCGAAGGGATACCGATGTCAAACTGTGAAGAAAATCCCCCCCCTCCTCCATTGGTATTCCAGCAAGAAAGATATAGCATATGAATAGACTATAACAGTTAGAAATCAAAAACTAATGCAATCAATCCAGCTGCCATTCGCTTATCTCTATTTTGCTGTTCACCTCCAGCAAGCCGTGGTGGTTTGACCCCCACCGGTGGCCAAGCACCCACAGAGTTGTTTGCTCACCCCTCTCTGCGGAAAGGAGGAGAAGAGCAAGAGCAAGAAAACTTGTGGTGGAGATAAAGCCGGTTTAATCCCCAGCCAGTCTCAGAGCAACATCCACCTCGGAAGGCAAACACACACACACCGCCCCACCACCCCTCCCTTCTTCCACTACTCAAGTTTTTATTGCTGAGTGTGACTCTGTATTATGGTAAATCCCTCTGGCCAATTCAGGTCAGCTGTCCCCGCTATGTCCCCTCCTACCCAGCCCCAGCCCATGCTCTGGGGTGGTGGATGGTCAGAGTGGGGAAAAAGAGGAAGTCTCAAAGCTGTGCAATCGCCCTTCAGCAACAGCCAAAACCATCAACAGTTTTAGCTAAAAATCCCAAAAGCAGCGCCACGCAGTCTGCTGTGAAGAAAGTTAACTCCAGCCCAGCCAGAGCCAGTACATAATCTAACCCGTATTTTCTTTCTAGCATTAAGAAAAATGGGTTAGTGTCAATAAGGATGGCGAGAGCCAGAGCCAAGCTCTCCACTCCCACAGGGCTACTGCTGGTGCTATTCAACACTTTCAAGATTGTGAGAACAAATTAAAAAAAAAAAACAAACCAGAAATTAATCATCATCATTCTATGTTATCCCTACAATATTTTATTTCAATGACGAAAAAGTTTATGCTTATAATAATAGCATTTTCCATGTGTGGAAATGTGCTGAAGCTGATAAAAAGCAAGGGCACTGCACGCGGATGCTGTCTCATCCTTAGAATGGGGGAGGGAAAAAAGAACCACCAACATTGAGAATAGCTGATGCATGAAAGACACATAAAGAAGCCCCCCAAATGGAAATACTTACCTGAACTCCAAATAAAGGGGATCCACAACCATTTGGTGGTGAAGGTTTATATCCGTAACGAGGAAAGGGCTTTGATCCTGAAAAAAGTAATTTATCATATTTATCATGCCTCAAATAAGAGTTTTTGCACAGAATTTCAGTACTGTCAAGACTCCCCAGGGCATTTGTTGGGCTTAAGACAGTATCACTTATATTTTTAACCTCGACATATATTCAGACACCTGAATATCATAAATTATTACGGAATTATAACTTCAGGGTACTAAATACCTTTATTAAAAAAGGGACAAGACACATGAGCAAGGGTTAATGCTAGCTTCCGAAGTTAAAGACAAAAAGAGCTTGAGTTACTAAAATTAAGTGTGCAGTATGTAGGATTACATTAAAGAACAGAGTACTTTAGGGTAAGTTCATTATTACTTCTGTGCTGCATACGCAACAGCAGCGCTCTGATTGTTTTAGCTTAACTTTTAAATTAACGGGAATGAAGCATCTCTTTTGTTTCTACAACTGGAAGGTTAATCAAATTAAATTAGTAGGGATTGTAGAGTCACGTCTCCCCCCAACACGGAGGCAGGGAGTCCCGCATCGCCCCTTAGGGAAGGGCGTGGAGTTAACTTGAAAAATGACCCTTCACCTCGTTTCGCTTACCGGAAACAAACCCAGGCCGCAATTAAAAGCAATGGATAAGAAAAAAAGAAAAAAGAAAGAAAAAAAAACCAAAAAGTTAAAAACCAAACAAAAAACCGCGTTTGAGAAGCGCGCACTCTGGTACGGAGAGGCAATGTCAGGCTGCCCCGGCCTCTCCGGGAGCCAGTCAGGGCGCCACCACCGAGCCCAGCTCCTGACTCAACAAATACCGCAGCCCAGCCAGCCGGGGGCAACTCCAGACAGCCGGGGGCCACCAAGATCTCCGGGACTGGGCGAGAAACCCCCCTTCCCGGCGCGCCGCCCGCCCGGCCCCCCTCTGAAGGAAACCGCCCGCAGGAGGCTCCCTCAGCGGGACGGGCGGGAGCGCCGCCGCCGCCGCCCGCCCTCGCCCTCACAGCCCCGGCCGGCCCGCCCGAAGCGGCGGGAAGGAGGGAGAGGAAGGGTCGCCCCCACCAAACCCCCACCGCCCGCCTCACCGTCGCTGCACTTGTACTGGCAGAGCCCGTCCTCGCCGCCCAGCAGGTCGAGGGCCGCGTTGAGGTACACGTCGATCTTATGCACCCCGTTGCGGATGGTCTTCAGCGTCATCCGCCAGTCGGGGGTGTGCGGGGCCTCCGGGCACCGCGCCGGCCGCGGGCACAGCCAGGCGCAGGCCAACAGCACCAGCAGCAGGGCCCGGGCCATGCCGAGCGGCGCCCCGCCGGGCGTCCGCTAAGCACCCCCCGCCGCCTGCCCGCCCCCGCAGCGTCCCGCTGGCCCGGCCCGGCCCGCCGCCGCCATCATCGTCCTCGGGAGGGGCCGGGCCTTCTGCCGCCGCGCCTCCGCCCGCCCACGGCCGCCCTGAGGGAGGGGGCCGGCCCGGCGCTGGGGCTCCGCCGGCGGGGAGGGAGCCGGAGGGAGGGAGGGCTGGAGGGAATTTAGGGCTGGAGCGGGATCACGGGTCCCTCAAGTCGGTCGCGGGTCCTTCAGTCGCGGCCGCAGCGGCCTTCCCCGGGCGGCAGAGAGAGGGAGCGGGCTGGTCAGAGCGAGTCCGCGGCGGCCACGGCGCTGAGGGAGGAGAGGGGGGGAGCCGGGCAGAGCCTTTCGCCCCCACCCGCGGGCGGAGAGAGGGCGCGTTGCAAACCTGCCCCCCACCGTCCCCAGCGCGTCAGGGTGCCCCGGGAACCTTCCCGAGCCGGCCCTGAGAGGGACCGGGGGGCGGCTGGCTGCCGGCTCCTGCGGCCGAGCAGGACGGCGGGAGGTACCGGTGTAGCTGATAATATGAAACCCCAGGACTTTAATTGTTGGTTTTTTTTTTTTTTTATTTTCTCTGGAAAGCCTTTATTTGATGATAGTGTTAGAAGTGGCGAACTTGGTGTTGCTAAATGCGGAAGAGAGAGTGATAGGCATCGAGGCCTTGAGGCCTTGGGGCTGGATGGATGGAAGGGAGGGAAGGCTCAGTGTGTGGGGCTGGGTGGATGGAAGGGAGGGAAGGCTCAGTGTGTGGGGCTGGATGGATGGAAGGGAGG